>JBAKBP010006352.1:0-111156 GCA_037953745.1 Lithodes maja | reverse complement strand
ACTATGGAGTATCTCAGTAATAATAAGAACAAATCACCTTCACTCACTCAGTAATAATAAGAACAAATCACCTTCACTCACTCAGTAATAATAAGAACAAATCACCTTCACTCACTCAGTAATAATAAGAATAAATCACCTTCACTCACTCAGTAATAATAAGAACAAATCACCTTCACTCACTCAGTAATAATAAGAACAAATCACCTTCACTCACTCTTTTTAATAATAAGAATAAATCACCTTCACTCACCCAGTAATAATAAGAACAAATCACCTTCACTCACTCAGTAATAATAAGAATAAATCACCTTCACTCACTCAGTAATAATAAGAACAAATCACCTTCACTCACTCAGTAATAATAAGGAAATATAATATATGTACAGAATCCTACTCAAACTTACTAATCGATAAAACAGCTAAGACATTATCGTCCTGTGGCACAGGGGTCAGCTGCCAGACTGAGCTTAAGGGGGTCACCGGCTTTTTTTTGTATCTTTCTCTCCTTTTCTCTCTTTCCTTGGCTTGTATCCATTCGGCCCCATCCAGGTGTCAATTTGTTCCTGGCGAGCGATAGCGAGCCAGCATTGTACGGAGAAATCCGGCTTCGCCGGAGACATTTTTCTATCGAAAAATGTTCAAATTAAGCTTGCTGTTAAAACAAAAATATGTATATGTTGGCTCGCTACCGCTTGCCAGGAAAATATTGACACCTGGATGGGGGTAAAGTCTTAAAACAGTTGGGTGAATGGTGCCGAATGGATACAAGCCAGAGAAAGGGAGAAAAGGAGAGAGAAAAAGCAGGTCACCCCCTTAACCCGCTGAGTGCCATGTCCATATATAATTATATGGACTGGGGTGTTGTCTCGCCCAGTGTTAGGTCTGTATATATATATATATGGACTCGCCGAAAATAATATATAGCGCCGAAACTAGGTCACCCACACCTTCTGTATTCATACCACAAGTACCCTACCCTTCAACCTTCTCGCTACCACTACCCGTACCTCTCTCCCACCTCCTAAACTAGGTCACCCACACCTTCTGTATTCATACCACAAGTACCCTACCCTTCAACCTTCTCGCTACCACTACCCGTACCTCTCTCCCACCTCCTAAACTAGGTCACCCACACCTTCTGTATTCATACCACAAGTACCCTACCCTTCAACCTTCTCGCTACCACTACCCGTACCTCTCTCCCACCTCCTAAACTAGGTCACCCACACCTTCTGTATTCATACCACAAGTACCCTACCCTTCAACCTTCTCGCTACCACTACCCGTACCTCTCTCCCACCTCCTAAACACAATGTAAATTACATTTAACCCTGTCCGACATATGACGAGATTTTGAGCCTATTAGGGATACTTTAAAGCCTTTGTTACCATCAGGGGTATTTAGAAACCTTTAGTTTAGTTATTTCAACCTCTGCAGTTGTCTTTGAGTTAGCTGTGTTGAGCCTATTAGGGATACTTTAAAGCCTTTGTTACCATCAGGGGTATTTAGAAACCTTTAGTTTAGTTACTTCAACCTCTGCAGTTGTCTTTGAGTTAGCTGTGTTGAGCCTATTAGCGATACTTTAAAACCTTTGTTACCATCAGGGGTATTTAGAAACCTTTAGTTTAGTTACTTCAACCTCTGCAGTTGTCTTTGAGTTAGCTGTGTTGAGCCTATTAGGGACACTTTAAAGCCTTTGTTACCATCAGGGGTATTTAGAAACCTTTAGTTTAGTTACTTCAACCTATGCAGTTGTCTTTGAGTTAGCTGTGTTGAGCCTATTGGGGATACTTTAAAGCCTTTGTTACCATCAGGGGTATTTAGAAACCTTTAGTTTAGTTACTTCAACCTATGCAGTTGTCTATGAGTTAGCTGTGTTGAGCCTATTGGGGATACTTCAAAGCCTTTGTTACCATCAGGGGTATTTAGAAACCTTTAGTTTAGTTACTTCAACCTCTGCAGTTGTCTTTGAGTTAGCTGTGTTGAGCCTATTGGGGATACTTTAAAGCCTTTGTTACCATCAGGGGTATTTAGAAACCTTTAGTTTAGTTACTTCAACCTCTGCAGTTGTCTATGAGTTAGCTGTGTTGAGCCTATTGGGGATACTTTAAAGCCTTTGTTACCATCAGGGGTATTTAGAAACCTTTAGTTTAGTTCCTTCAACCTCTGCAGTTGTCTATGAGTTAGCTGTGTTGAGCCTATTGGGGATACTTTAAAGCCTTTGTTACCATCAGGGGTATTTAGAAACCTTTAGTTTAGTTACTTCAACCTCTGCAGTTGTCTATGAGTTAGCTGTGTTGAGCCTATTAGGGATACTTTAAAGCCTTTGTTACCATCAGGGGTATTTAGAAACCTTTAGTTTAGTTACTTCAACCTCTGCAGTTGTCTATGAGTTAGCTGTGTTGAGCCTATTGGGGATACTTTAAAGCCTTTGTTACCATCAGGGGTATTTAGAAACCTTTAGTTTAGTTACTTCAACCTCTGCAGTTGTCTATGAGTTAGCTGTGTTGAGCCTATTGGGGATACTTTAAAGCCTTTGTTACCATCAGGGGTATTTAGAAACCTTTAGTTTAGTTACTTCAACCTCTGCAGTTGTCTGAGTTAGCTGTGGACAGAAAAATAATTTTGGAGAGGTAATTATAAGAGTGAGAGAACTCTGTTTCTTATTGCTAATCTGGCAACCTCTGCATCATTTGTGCGTGAAAGGGTTAAACATAAGTGCATAAGAGTATAAGAATACATATAAGTGTATAACAATATAATAATACATATAAGTGTATAACAATATAATAATACATATAAGTGTATAACAATATAATAATACATATAAGTGTATAACAATATAATAATACATATAAGTACAACAATATTTACCACTGATTGTACATTATAAGACTTTGTGACAATTATTAGTGTGTGTACAGTGTGTGTAAGGTATAAAAGACAAGGCCAATGCATTTCAATTATAAACAATTGAAGATAATGTGACATAAAAACTTGTGTGTGTGTGTGTGGCATAATTTGCGGACCCATACTGGATATGGTGGACAAGTTTTGCTACTTGGGTGATACCATCTCTGCCGGTGGTGGGGCTGAGGCCACCACTATCGCCAGAGTAAGATGCGGCTGGGGAAAAGTTAGAGAACTTTTGCAACCACTCACCATGAGAAGACTCCCTCTCCCCTTGAGGTGTACGCTTTATGCTGTAGAAGCGTAGAAGCGCATTGACATATGCTTCAGAAACATAGCCTGTCAAAGCGGATGATATCAACAGAATGGAACGGAATGAGATGAGGATGTTGACTTGGATTTATGGTGCTAAACTGCAAGATAGGATATCAAGTGAAGAGCTAAGGAGAAGTTTAGGTATAAGAGCTAAGGAGAAGTTTAGGTATAAGAGCTAAGGAGAAGTTTAGGTATAAGAGCTAAGGAGAAGTTTAGGTATAAGAGCTAAGGAGAAGTTTAGGTATAAGAGCTAAGGAGAAGTTTAGGTATAAGAGCTAAGGAGAAGTTTAGGTATAAGAGCTAAGGAGAAGTTTAGGTATAAGAGCTAAGGAGAAGTTTAGGTATAAGAGCTAAGGAGAAGTTTAGGTATAAGAGCTAAGGAGAAGTTTAGGTATAAGAGCTAAGGAGAAGTTTAGGTATAAGAGCTAAGGAGAAGTTTAGGTATAAGAGCTAAGGAGAAGTTTAGGTATAAGAGCTAAGGAGAAGTTTAGGTATAAGAGCTAAGGAGAAGTTTAGGTATAAGAGCTAAGGAGAAGTTTAGGTATAAGAGCTAAGGAGAAGTTTAGGTATAAGAGCTAAGGAGAAGTTTAGGTATAAGAGCTAAGGAGAAGTTTAGGTATAAGAGCTAAGGAGAAGTTTAGGTATAAGAGCTAAGGAGAAGTTTAGGTATAAGAGCTAAGGAGAAGTTTAGGTATAAGAGCTAAGGAGAAGTTTAGGTATAAGAGCTAAGGAGAAGTTTAGGTATAAGAGCTAAGGAGAAGTTTAGGTATAAGAGCTAAGGAGAAGTTTAGGTATAATCAGTGATGAAATTCGTATAAGCAGGCTTGGATGTTTTAGACATGTGGAGAGGATGAATGAATAAAGCTGGGTGAAAAGATGCAAATCCGTGAATGTGGAGGGAACTACACCAAAGGGTGGTCCAATAAAGACGTGGGATCGGACCTTGCAGTCTGATCTTAATTTAAAGAACCTGACAAGTGAAGCAGCTCTTAACAGGGTTGCCTGGAACGCCACCATTAGGAAGTGAGACTGGAACCGCACTTCGTGTGGAGCACTCGTTCATTACATGTGTGTATGTATGTATGTACCGTCTGTCTACACTTAGGCATTGTGTTCTTTTTTTCATGCTTATTTTCTGTTTAGTTTTAGTTTTAAAATTTAGTTTTTCAATATTGTTCACTTTAGTTCTCCCCTCCGTTAAACTCCATCTCCATTTTTACCTTTCTAGAGGCCCTGCTATTTTTCCACTTCCTCGACCCTCTCCTCCCAACGTCTATGACAGGAAACTCTTACACAGCCCTGTCTTTTTTATGGTTGTTTTGCCATATTGGAATATATACAATATTTCTCCCCTTTTCTCTACCGGCAAAGCTATATCTAACACCAATGAGGATGTACAGTTGCCCACGTAAGTTATGTTCGTCTTCGTGATTTTATACATAGAAATATAATGTGCATGATTGAAATACGAGTGTAGTTTTTTATGTAGAGGTTAACTCATCTGACTAGTCAACTAATTTTGATTAGTTCTTTTGCCTTTATATTGTCTTTGTCCGAGTTTTGGTTGGTTTATAGTGCAAGTTTTACAATTTAACAATTTTACAACGTATGGGAAGTGAGAGAATGGCTAAGAAGGTGTACGAGAGCGAGGTGGAAGGACAGAGAGGGAGAGGTAGACAGAAAGAGAGGTGGAAGAATGGAGTGAGAAAGGATATGGATGAAGGCGCTGCTGGTTGGGAGGAGGGGCGTCGACTGACTGGGGACAGAGGTGCATGGGGGCGGTTCGTTCGTGTCCACCCCTTCGGGGATCACGGCGTCAGGCAATAGATAGATAGATAGATAGATAATTTAATTAAAATAAAAGAAACCACATGTGCATTGTATTCATACTATTTTACTGTCATACATAAGATCACGACGAGGAACAGATCACGACGAGGAACAGATCACGACGAGGAACAGATCACGACGAGGAACAGATCACGACGAGGAACAGATCACGGCGAGGAACAGATCATAATTGACCACTTGCGAGTTTTGTTCTATAATGAAGTAGCTGTTGACATGGATATTTACCAGAACTACCAACTAAAATACAGTCATAGTACATTAAGGGGAGGTTTATAGTTTGGTCTCTAGACCTCCATCAAGCTTAAGATTACACCCCCTTGAGCCCCTTTCAAGATAAATTTGTAAATTGTTTGGTAGAAAAATGTCCCGACTGAGAGCCGGTTCCTCTTATATTACAGGCTCGCTACCGCTCGCCAGGATAAAATCGATCCCTAAATGGCACGAAAGGTCTTCAAATTGACAGAAATGGGTCGAAAGTTCTTAAAATCGTCAAAATAATGGGGCAAACGTCTTAAAACTAGAAAAGCAATGAGGCTAAGCATGAGGGAGAAAGGGGTCAAGACAAAAATCCCTCAAGTGGAGATCTCCCCTTAGTAAATACATGAACCAAATTCAACATACTTTTTATCCATCAAAAACCTACATTATAATAATATTGTATTTCTCTTGTATATTATATTAATAGGCCCCAACTACCTTATAGCCTGAAACTCGCAAGTGGTCAATGATGTGGGCAACTGTACTACTGAGAGGAAGGCAAGCAACAACAGTTTGACGTAGCAGTTGCCTATTGGTCTTATATGTTTATTTAGTTTTTAGTTTCCTTGCTAGACCTCCATCAAGCTTACAAGAACACCCGCTAGAACCACTTTCAAGATAAATTTGTAAATTTTTCGGTAGAAAACTGTGTCAGCCGAAGTCCAGTTCCTTAAAAAATTAGAGGCTCGCTATCGCTCGCCAGGAAAAAATCGACACCTATATGGCACGAAAACTCATAATATTGACAAAGAAATGGGGCGAAAGGTCTTAAAATCGCCAAACTAATTGAACGAAAGTCTTAAAACCTCAAAACTAATATGCTAAGCATGAGGGAGAAGGGGGTCCATAAAAAGCGAGTACTATTCCCCCCCCCCCCCCTTTTAAGGCAACCCCCTGAAAGTGTCAGCTATAGTCGTTATAGTGATAATTGGGACCACTTGCGAGTTTCGTTTTATAAGGAAGTTGGAGCTGTAGACATCGACATTTAAGGGAGCCCACCTCGGGTTTTTTCTCTTTCTCTCCCTCTCGCTTTGGCTTGTAATCATTCGGCCACATTCAGCCTACTGTTTTAAGACGTTTACCTCCATCCAGGTGTCAATATTTTTTTGGCGAGCGGTAGCGAGCCAGCATATATATATATTTGTGTTTTGATAGCAAGCTAGATTTGTACGTTTTTCGATAGAAAAATTTCTCCGGCGAAGCCGGATTTCTCCATACACTGCTGGCTCGCTATCGTTCGCCAGGAAGAAATGAACACCTGGATGGGGAAAAACGTCTTAAAACAGTTGGCTGAATGGGGCCGAATGGATACAAACCAGAGAAAGAGAGAAAAGGAGAGAAAGACAAACAAAAACGGTGACCCCCCCTTAACAGAACTTACAGGTAAAATACGGTGGTAGTACATTTATAATACGGTGGTGGTACATTTATAATACGGTGGTGGTACATTTATAATACGGTGGTGGTACATTTATAATACGGTGGTGGTACATTTATAATACGGTGGTGGTACATTTATAATACGGTGGTGGTACATTTATAATACGGTGGTGGTACATTTATAATACGGTGGTGGTACATTTATAATACGGTGGTGGTACATTTATAATACGGTGGTGGTACATTTATAATACGGTGGTGGTACATTTATAATACGGTGGTGTGGTACATTTATAATACGGTGGTGGTACATTTATAATACGGTGGTGGTACATTTATAATACGGTGGGTACATTTATAATACGGTGGTAGTACATTTATAATACGGTGGTAGTACATTTATAATACGGTGGTGGTACATTTATAATACGGTGGTGGTACATTTATAATACGGTGGTAGTACATTTATAAATACGGTGGTAGTACATTTATAATACGGTGGTGGTACATTTATAATACGGTGGTGGTACATTTATAATACGGTGGTGGTACATTTATAATACGGTGGTGGTACATTTATAATACGGTGGTGGTACATTTATAATACGGTGGTAGTACATTTATAATACGGTGGTAGTACATTTATAATACGGTGGTGGTACATTTATAATACGGTGGTGGTACATTTATAATACGGTGGTAGTACATTTATAATACGGTGGTGGTACATTTATAATACGGTGGTGGTACATTTATAAACCCATAACACCATATTCAGCATACACTTTATCCATCAGATACCTACATTATTATGGCATTTCTGTGTAATATGGATGCTTACGACTCAACTTCCTTATAGCCTGAGACTCGCAAGTGGTTAATCAGGCACCCCACCACATTTGGACGTATTCTGACGGATATCAACAACAGATAGCGTTAGCGTCTAGAAGGCCTTAGGGCAAGCTCTAGGGCATTTAAGGGGGGTCACCTGCATTGTATCTCTTTCTCTGGCTTGTATCCATTCGGCCCCATTCAGTCTACTGTTTTAAAATGTTTATCCCCATCTTGGTGTCGTTTTTTTTCCGGGTGAGCGATAGCGAGCCAGCGTTGTTTGGAGAATTCCGGCTTCGCCGGAGAAATTTTTCTATCGGAAAATGTACAAATTTAGCCTGTTGTCTATAACATTTTTAAAAATATGCTGGCTCTCTACCGCTTGCCAGGAAAAAATCGACACCTGAATGGGATAAACGTGTTAAAACAGTAGGCTGAATGGAGCCGAATGGATACAAGCCAAAGCAAGAGAGAAAAGGAGAGAACACAAAAACAGGTCACCCCCCTTAATGTATAGAGTTTGGCTCCTGAGTAGTCCTGACCACGTATTGCCTCCTGGTACACAAAGTACAAACTTGCATTTTCGGTCCTTTGCAGACAAGGACAATCGGGTTTGCCATTGTTATAATTGACTTTCTATTGCAAAGTAATTTATACAGTACACAAGATTGAAGTAGAAGGAGGGTTATGTATTCAATGGTATACAATTGTTGTGTGGTACTTATTAACTCTCTCTGTCATCTTTAGTTCCGTAAGTTAGGGGTTGCCCGAGTTCATGGTATTTCCCCCACAACACTCTTTCTCACACTGAGGGACCGTTAGAAGTCAGAGGAATTTGGGGTTGCCACTAACCGACAGATTATGATCTAACTTACCTAACTTACTGAGCTCAATATGACGCAAATTGCATTGCGTCATAAACTTATTATTGAGCTATTTCACTAAGTTCATATGACGCGATCGCATCATATGATACTTTTGGGCAAACCGCCATATGACGCGATCGCTTCATATATGACGGAGAGGGTTAAGAGATGGTTATTAATTTTGCCAGGAATGCCTGAATATGTTAAAAGCTGAACTAGTGATCAGCTTGCAAAACAACAAGAGACAGCTACTGCATTTGTGAATGACAAATCAGTGTTTATTGTGTTCTAAGTCAATCAGTAATCTTCTATTCTTCTACTGGCATGGTCTGAAAGCATTGTTGCTGTGACATATGTAATATGATGATATTTGCAAGTAAATCAGCTGGTAAATAGTGATTTACCCTGGCTCCGGACACAAATCAACTCGTTCCTGGTCTTTTCGCTATCATAAACTATTGATTCTTTAAATAACTTGAATGAGCAAGCCATAACCAACCATATCACAGCCAACGCTATTTGATATGGGATAGGCCTATACTTATCCTCTTATTCCGACAATAATAGTAAGAAACCATAAAAGAAAGGGTCGGTGATGTCATTTCCCTGAATACCGATTTTCGTATAATTATTCCACTCGTGTCATTCATAGGGAAATTGAAGAACCTAATCAATCTAGTTTGGGATAAGGTTGGATAGCTGTCTTCTATGATGATGTATGGATCAATTATATTTGTAGTCGTTGCCTTTGTTCAGTGGAAGAATGAAATATATATTAATCGAAAACAGGATGAAATGATAAAGTATATTGAGTATGTTGTTTTATTTGTCCTTGATATGTATATTCAGCTGAGGCCATCTGGTTAGCATGCATTATTGCATGGAGTGCAATTTATGAAATACTTAAATAGCAATTAATGCATCAATTTAGTTTATTTTAGTTTGGGACGTGAGGTAAAGCAATGGATTTATGTTTTTTTTAATTATAACAAAAACAAAAAATATGTATATATGTATATATATATATATATATATATATATATATATATATATATATAGTTCGTTCATGTCAGAGAACATTATTTTTGAGTACATACAGTATATGTAACAGGATAAATTAGAGGGTATACATAATGTAGGTCTTACCATTACGTCAAATTTGTGATTACTATACAGTACTGTGGAGCGCACAAACAGATGAATGAAATATTACTGTACAGTACTGTGGAGCGCACAAACGGATGAATGAAATATTACTATACAGTACTGTGGAGCGCACAAACGGATGAATGAAATATTACTATACAGTACTGTGGAGCGCACAAACGGATGAATGAAATATTACTATACAGTACTGTGGAGCGCACAAATGGATGAATGAAATATTACTATACAGTACTGTGGAGCGCACAAACGGATGAATGAAATATTACTATACAGTACTCTGGAGCGCACAAACGATGAATGAAATATTACTATACAGTACTGTGGAGCGCACAAACGGATGAATGAAATATTACTATACAGTACTGTGGAGCGCACAAACGGATGAATGAAATGTTACTATACAGTACTGTGGAGCGCCCAAACGGATGAATGAAATATTACTATACAGCACTGTGGAGCGCCCAAACGGATGAATGAAATGTTACTATACAGTACTGTAGAGCGCCCAAATGGATGAATGAAATATTACTATACAGTACTGTGGAGCGCCCAAACGGATGAATGAAATATTACTATACAGTACTGTGGAGCGCCCAAACGGATGAATGAAATATTACTATACAGTACTGTGGAGCGCACAAACGGATGAATGAAATATTACTATACAGTACTGTGGAGCGCACAAACGGATGAATGAAATATTACTATACAGTACTGTGGAGCGCACAAACGGATGAATGAAATATTACTATACAGTACTGTGGAGCGCACAAACGGATGAATGAAATATTACTATACAGTACTGTGGAGCGCACAAACGGATGAATGACATATTACTATACAGTACTCTGGAGCGCACAAACGGATGAATGAAATATTACTATACAGTACTGTGGAGCGCCCAAAGGATGAATGAAATATTACTATACAGTACTGTGGAGCGCCCAAACGGATGAATGAAATATTACTATACAGTACTGTGGAGCGCCCAAACGGATGAATGAAATATTACTATACAGTACTGTGGAGCGCCCAAACGGATGAATGAAATATTACTATACAGTACTGTGGAGCGCACAAACGGATGAATGAAATATTACTATACAGTACTGTGGAGCGCACAAACGGATGAATGAAATATTACTATAAAGTACTGTGGAGCGCACAAACGGATGAATGAAATATTACTATACAGTACTGTGGAGCGCACAAACGGATGAAAGAAATATTACTATACAGTACTGTGGAGCGCCCAAACGGATGAATGAAATATTACTATACAGTACTGTGGAGCGCCCAAACGGATGAATGAAGTATTACTATACAGTACTGTGGAGCGCCCAAACGGATGAATGAAATATTACTATACAGTACTGTGGAGCGCACAAACGGATGAATGAAATATTACTATACAGTACTGTGGAGCGCACAAACGGATGAATGAAATATTACTATACAGTACTGTGGAGCGCACAAACGGATGAATGAAATATTAATATACAGTACTGTGGAGCGCCCAAACGGATGAATGAAATATTACTATACAGTACTGTGGAGCGCACAAACGGATGAATGAAATATTACTATACAGTACTGTGGAGCGCACAAACGGATGAATGAAATATTACTATACAGTACTGTGGAGTGCACAAACGGGTGAATGAAATATTACTATACAGTACTGTGGAGCGCACAAACGGGTGAATGAAATATTACTATACAGTACTGTGGAGCGCACAAACGGATGAATTAAATATTACTATACAGTACTGTGGAGCGCACAAACGGATGAATGAAATATTACAATACAGTACTGTGGAGCGCACAAACGGATGAATGACATATTACTATACAGTACTGTGGAGCGCACAAACGGATGAATGACATATTACTATACAGTACTGTGGAGCGCACAAACGGATGAATGAAATATTACTATACAGTACTGTGGAGCGCACAAACGGATGAATGAAATATTACTATACAGTATTGTGGAGCGCACAAACGGATGAATGAAATATTACTATACAGTACTGTGGAGCGCACAAACGGATGAATGAAATATATTTGTCACTATTAGTTCTGAATTGCAACAACAGATGGCGTTATTTTGTGGTGGCATTTGGCAACTTTTAGGAGCACGATTTTATTAGTACATTAGAGAGGTTTCCCATCTCCTGGTAAGTATATAATCTCTGGTTTAAGGTTTATAAAATGCTATTAATAAAAGGAGAGGAAATCATTCCCCTTTTTATTTCCATTAGTATTAGTTTTGTTTTCTATTTCAGGGGGGTCACCTGTTTTTTCTCTTTCTCTCCTTTTCTCTCTTTCGCTGGCTTGTATCCATTCGGCCCCATTCAGCCAACTGTTTTGAGACGTTTATCCCCATCCAGATGTCGATATCTTCCTGACGAGCGATAGTGAGCCAGCATTGTATGCAGAAATCCGGCTTCGTCAGAGAAATTTTTCTATCGAAAAGTGTACAAATTTAGCTTGCTATCAAAACAAACACATATATATGCTGGATCGCTACCGCTCACCAGGAAAATGTTGACACCTGGATGGGGGTAAACGTCTTACAATAGTAGGCTGAATGGGGCCGAATGGATACAATCCAAAAAGAGAGGAAGAGAAAAAAGCGAGGTGGGCCCCCTTAATCTCGAGTACGAGTTCATATCTATCAATTCTGCTTCAATCAAATCTTCAGGACCAATAATTATGCCTGAAAATATGTATGGTCGTATATGGAAATATAATTCTATACTTCGTAATACATATAATATGACGAGTGTGGAGATATAAATACATATGAACCATAAGTTAAGTAAGGATATAATATAATATTATATTTCATATATTATAACCGGGTAGATGGGACTCGTTAGCCTTGGTCGGCAACCCATCTAGGGGAGACCACCTTATAAAATCCGGGTGGATGGGACTCGTCAGCCTTGGTCGGCAACCTGTCTAGGGGAGTAAACCTGATACAAATCCGTACTGCTTATATATGGGTAAGGCAGGTTAGTGGATGGACTAGCCGATCACCACTGTAGAAAAAAATAGTGCTAACAAAATACACAGAGGGCCTCGGAGTCGGACGGATCCTAAATTGAGTGGTCAATCCTGTAAGTCCTTCAGTAAACTGGCTCGGGTTGTTCCCTCTTACAGGGAATAGGTCCGCTTGGGGGTATTCTGTGTATGGCCACCCTCATTGAGGGGAGTAAGGCGTCCGGCAATAGATAGATAGATAGAGATAGTATAATACTATAATATCTTTAATCGAGCTGTTGAAGCTTCGAATACTCAATTCAACACTTTAATAATAACCATGTACACTCCACCAAAAAACAATCTTTAATAATAACCATGTACACTCCACCAAAAAACAATCTTTACACTGGTGAGCTGTAAATAATCTAGTGTGAACGGAATGCACCGGGTGAAACATACGTCTGTGAGGTATTATCATAAGATTTTGACCCACTTCCAGAATGTTTAGAGCGTTAGTGTAAAGATTGTTTGTTGGTCGAGTGTACAGTCAGCTCGTTAAATCCGCAATGTCAGGAATCGTAGGTATGCAATTATATTTGTTCAGATTGATGTATGCAACTGTATTGCTTATATAATTCTTGAGTCATTCTTTGTCCATTTTATACACTGCACATTTAATTTATTCATTAAATGTTGAATTTCTAAGAAGCCAATAAAAAACTCTGAGACTGCGGATTATTCGAGTTGACTGTACAACTTCGAACTAAGAAATATAACTTTGTATCGAATACAGTTTGACACAGCAACCGTTTCGTATGGAAGAGTCAAACTCAAAGAGAGCTAAGATATATACCATAATAGGCAGTGTTAAACTAGACGGTGTAAAGGGCACATATCGCGGTAAAATTCTAGTTTTGGTTTCATAGCGATTTTAGCGGGTTTTTTTTTCAGTTTTCTTTGATATACAGTGTTGTTTTATACCGAGGAATGTCGGAAATTAGTATTTACCCATTATCCAACAATCCAAAAACACGGCCCCCACTAGTGGGGAAGGGCCGCCCCCACACCCCCTCTGGTTGGGTATTAAAATAATAAAAGATTGACGGGTGTCGAAAGAAAAGTTGATGAAGTCTATTGTGATTACTCCCCAATCTTCAGTTTTGGCTGTCGATAACAAGAGGTAAATATTAACTTTCTTTTAAGTAGGCCTAGTTATAATTCCATATAATGCATTTGTGGCGCTACTGACATATATAGGAATGAAGTATGGTATATGACAAATTTATAGAAGCCATAGAAAATTATGAGTGTGCTGTGAATCCAAAACTAGAATTAAACCCATATCGCCGCATGTCAGTGACTTAATCACCGCATATAAAATTAAAGAGTCTCTCAGCTAAGGTACAACTACATTCTTTTCTTTTCGGTTGGCCTATTGGGGGTTAAGGGGGTAGTACCCGCTTTTTCTGGACCCCCTTCTCCCTTATGTTTAGCATATTTGTTTTGAGATTTTATGACGTTCGCTCTATCAATTTGTCGATTTAAAGACATTGCGCCCCATTTCTTTGTCAATATTAAAACCTTTCGTGCCATTTAGGTGTTTATTTTTTTGGAAAAACTCCATTTATTGGTCACCAATTTTCCCATGGATTTTTTTATTTTTCCCTGTTAGTTTTCATCAATATATAGTGTTTAGAAATAATTAGAACCCTCGGCGAAACCGTTTTCCCCATTATACAACGATCTTAAGACACGCCACCCGATAGTGGGGAGGGCTATGAAGTACAGGGAAAATGAGGGGTTAAATGCGTAAAACGGCGATACAAACGTATTCAAGCAAAACTTGGCTCGGGTTTGAAGGTATTTCAAAGGCCTAAAACCCAATATTTCGAAAACCCGAGCCAAGTTTTGGCCAAAGCTGGCTCGGATTTTGCGAGTTTGTAGATAACAAAATGACAGTAACCTCATTTAGAAATTTGGCTCAGGTTTCCCAAAATTGCAAAGCCATAAAACCCGAATTTTGGAAAACCCGAGCCAGGTTTTGGCCAAAGCTGGCTCGGATTTTGCGAGTTTGTAGACAAACAAATGACAGTAACCTCATTTAGAAATTTGGCTCAGGTTTCCCGAAATTGCAAAGCCATAAAACCCGAATATTGGAAAACCCGAGCCAAGTTTTGGGAAAAGTTGGCTCTGATTTTGAGTTTTAAGAGTAAACAAATTACACTAACCTAATTTCGATTTTTGGCTCATGTTAAGCTATCATAGTGTTTACAAGCCTATACCCCTTTGAAAGGACATTAGCCTAACCTAACAACCTTACCTAACCTATCCTAGTATTATGGGTGGGGGCTGCCGCCCCCACACCCCCGCTATTTGCATCTTTGACAGATTGTGTATTTGTCTGTGAAAAGGGGGTAATTGTTTAGTGTATGGCCTGCTAAAGAAAATGGATTTTTGAGCACAGACTAAACCAAATGTTCACTACTGTATTTACATAGCTGGTCATTAACCTAACCTAACCTAACCTAACCTAACCTAACGTAACCTGGGCATCCTGGGGGGCTGCTGCCCCCAGACCCCCACTGGTCTTGGGATGAAAAGTGATAAAAAACGCATATCTCTTACCTCATTATTCAAAGTTTTGTATTTGGTTTAATATACACTTCCCAGGTAATTTGAACAGTTCTATTGCTTCTATGTATCATATAATACACCATAGAATACGTTTTTAATAACTAGAAAAAAAGAGAACTTCGATTAAACAATTACGGAAATACCTTAAAACACGAGCCAAGTTTTGCTTACATAATTTTGTTTTCGCCGTTTTTAAACCCGCGAAAATATGAAAGCGTAATTGCATGCCTTATTGAGATGTGGAGGGAGTAGGTGGGGAAGAGATGCGTCCACGTTTTCGACGAGGAGTTACGACGAGTAGTAGTTTTATTTCAAAACCAATAATGACCGCATCGCCACTGGTCTGCCGGTTCATAATAGTAACATTCGTTTGAGCAGAGTTTGCAGGAAACAGAGGTAGGCAAACAACCATGGTCAGTAAAAACCTTAAGGGCTGCACTATTGTTCCTTGTAGTGTCAATAATCACTGAATGTGGGAGGGGTGAACAACCATTACAAGTGGCGTCCATGACTAAAGTGAGGAGAGACTTAAATGAAGGTGTGTATCTGTGATTGGTTCAGTGCAATGACGTAATCAAGGTCAATAAACTCACCTGATAGGTTGCTGGTTGTATGCGTGACGGAATCTATGAGTTTAATGACGTGGTCAGAAAAAAACCCCAATAAGAATCCAGAAGTGTCTCGTGACGTATTGCGCAGGAGTTAGGAAATGAAACTCAGTATTTCCAATGAGGAATGGCAGATGGCGTGATAGTATTACAAAAGTTGAAGGATAAAGCTTCTAGTTCACGAAAAAATGGCGTCGCTGAAAGCCGCGCCGTCTATAAGAGAGTATTGACAACCGTTTTACGGTAGGTAGACATGTTGTTACCGTTTTTTTTAATAGGTTTTGCCGAGGGTTGAAACTAATTTTAATATGATGCTTAGAGCATATAGATTCCATATCTGTCTTCAAATATGTCAAAATAATTGGTGACCAATAAATGGAGTTATACTATTTTTTTTTGTCAATATTAAAACCTTTCGTGCCATTTAGGTGTTTATTTTTAACTGGCGAGCGATAACGAGCCTGTAATGTTTGAAGGAACCGGCCTTAGGCCAGGACATTTTTCTACCGAAATTTTTTACAAATTCATCTTGAAAGGGGTTCTAGTGGGGTTTTATTTTAAGCTTGATAGAAGTCTAGCGAGGAAACTCAAAAGTATATACTGCAAATAAATAAATACATTGACCAAAAACCAAGCAAAAACCAAGCACAGAGTTCAGTGAGGGAGAATAGTTAGTCGGTACAACGTAAATACTATCAATTATGTTGTATCGTTAAGGGGGTAGTTCAGTGAGGGAGAATAGGTAGTCGGTACAACGTAAATACTATCAATTATGTTGTATCGTTAAGGGGGTAGTTCAGTGAGGGAGAATAGTTAGTCGGTACAACGTAAATACTATCAATTACGTTGTATCGTTAAGGGGGTAGTTCAGTGAGGGAGAATAGTTAGTCGGTACAACGTAAATACTATCAATTACGTTGTATCGTTAAGGGGGTAGTTCAGTGAGGGAGAATAGTTAGTCGGTACAACGTAAATACTATCAATTACGTTGTATCGTTAAGGGGGTAGTTCAGTGAGGGAGAATAGTTAGTCGGTACAACGTAAATACTATCAATTACGTTGTATCGTTAAGGGGGTAGTTCAGTGAGGGAGAATAGTTAGTCGGTACAACGTAAATACTATCAATTACGTTGTATCGTTAAGGGGGTAGTTCAGTGAGGGAGAATAGTTAGTCGGTACAACGTAAATACTATCAATTACGTTGTATCGTTAAGGGGGTAGTTCAGTGAGGGAGAATAGTTAGTCGGTACAACGTAAATACTATCAATTACGTTGTATCGTTAAGGGGGTAGTTCAGTGAGGGAGAATAGTTAGTCGGTACAACGTAAATACTATCAATTACGTTGTATCGTTAAGGGGGTAGTTCAGTGAGGGAGAATAGTTAGTCGGTACAACGTAAATACTATCAATTACGTTGTATCGTTAAGGGGGTAGTTCAGTGAGGGAGAATAGTTAGTCGGTACAACGTAAATACTATCAATTACGTTGTATCGTTAAAGGGGGTAGTTCAGTGAGGGAGAATAGTTAGTCGGTACAACGTAAATACTATCAATTACGTTGTATCGTTAAGGGGGTAGTTCAGTGAGGGAGAATAGTTAGTCGGTACAACGTAAATACTATCAATTACGTTGTATCGTTAAGGGGGTACTACTCGTTTTTCTGGACCCCCTTTTCATTTTAGTAAGCGTTGTTTCCACATAGCGATTTTGATACTTTAATTTGACTTTATATTGTCCTTGTCCCAATTTTGGTTTGTTTAGTTTGCAAGTTTTACATTTTAATTAGCATATTAGTTTTGAGGTTTTAAGACGTTCGGTCTGTTAGTTTGGCGATTTTGCGACCTTTCGCCTAATTTTGTTGTCGATATTAAGACCTTCGTGCCCTTTAGGTGTCTATTTGTTTTCCTGGCGAGAGATGGCGAGCCTTTAATTTTAGAAGGTACATTTTTCGGTAGCATTCAAGGAGACTACATCAGGACTCTTCAGTATAATTAAATAAGTTGGTCACCAATTATTTCTCAATATTTGAAAACAAATATGGATTTTATATGCTCTAAACATCATATGAAAATGTGTTTTAAGCCTCGGCCAAACCTAATAAAAATATATGGTACTAAAATGGAAATTTTTCGTAAAATACCTTCCTATAGACGGCACCGATTCGTACACACGCCATTTTCACCTGTCTCCCGAGGTCTGTCCACCAGCTTTTTAGTCAACACTAACTCCACCTGCCTATCTCTGTCGAAACTACAGGTGTTCATTTCCACACCTTTGCGCATCACGTCACGAAACACTACTGGTTTCCTATTGGTTTTTTGTGAAGATGTAATTATAACGCATATGCTACGTCACGCTCTGGTCACGCATACCCTCGGGAGCCAACCACTCTGGTGGAATATGTTGATTACGTCATTGCAATCGGCCAATCACAGATACCCACCTTGATTTACCTGATAATCGCCAGTCGAGTCATGGTGGTACACTGTAAAGGTCCAGCCTCTGCCACACTGTGTTATTGTAGAAACTACAAGAAATAATACTGCTGCCCTGAAAGTATTTACAGAACATGGGTGCTTGCCTACTGATGTGACGTGTAAGAGGTAAGATTTTTTCGCATAGGTTTAAATTTCCGGAAATTAATGGGTAATAAATACCACGTACTGAGTACTATGAATCCTCTGTAGCTGGCATGCAAGGGCTAGTTTAGTATCCCACGTACTGGGTCTAGGTTAGGTTAGGTTGGGTTGTTTGGTTAGGTTAATATAGTAGGTCTCAGAAACAAGATTCGTAGTTGTGGTAGTATTTACAGATACGCCCGAATACTAAATGGGCGGCCTTTCGATTCTCAAAATCCGATCCAAGTTTTGCCAAAAATTGGCTCGGGTTTTCCAATATTATGCTTTTTGGGGTTTGCAATATAGGGAAACATTAGCCAAAATTCTAAATTAGGTTACTTTAATTTGTTTACTCTTAAAACTCGCAAAATCCGAGCCAAGTTTTGCCAAAACTTGGCTCGGGTTTTCCAAAATTCGGGTTTTATGGCTTTGCAATTTCGGAAACCTGAGCCAAATTTCTAAATGAGGTTACTGTAATTTTTTTGTCTACAAACTCGCAAAATCCGAGCCAGCTTTGGCCAAAACTTGGCTCGGGTTTTCGAAATATTGGATTTTAGGCATTTGAAATACCTTAAAACCCGAGCCAAGTTTTGCTAAAATAATTTTAGTTTAACTAAATAAGTTGGTCACCAATTATTTTGCAATATTTGAAAACAAATATGGATTTTATATGCTCTAAACATAATATGAAAATGTGTTTTAAGCCTCGGCAAAACCTAATAAAAATATATGGTACTAAAATGGAATTTTTTCGTAACATGGTTGTCAATAGCTTCCTACAGACGGCACAGATTCGTACACACGCCATTTTCACCTGTCTCCCGAGGTCTGTCCACCAGCTTTTTAGTCAACACTAACTCCACCTGCCCATCTCTGTCGAAACTACAGGTGTTCATTTCCACAGCTTTGCGCATCACGTCACGAGACACTACTGGCTTCCTATTGGGTTTTTTTTAACCCGTCATTATAACGCAGATGCTACGTCACGCTCTTGTCACGCATACCTTCGGGAGCCAATCACTTAGGTATAATATGTTCATTACGTCATTGGAATCGGCCTATCACAGATACCCACCTTGATTTAGCTGAAAATTGACAGTCGAGTCATGGCGGTGGAGTGCAAAGGATGTTCACCTCTGCCCCATTCTATTATTGTAGACACTACTCGTAATAATACTGCTGCCCTGAAACTATTCACAGAACATGGGTGTTTGCCGAGTGATGTGACGTGTAAGAGGTGTGGTGAAGCCTGTTATTTTTATGAGCCATTACAACAGTGGTGTTGCGGTAACTACTGGTTCTTAGAAAAAACAACCACCCGCCGCCAATGTGGGTTCCGCACTTCTCATTAAAAAGGCACATTTTTAGATCAAGCTCATATAGAACCATGGCAAATTCTGGGCTTCATCAATTTGTGGTTAAACAAAAACTTTCAACACTGGGAGGCGATAATGAACCTTGGCATATCGTACCCCACCAGTGTTGATTGGAGAAGTTTTTGCTCCGAGGTCACTAGTTCCTGGTTTGATAACCAACAACCGATTGGTGGTCCCAACATCGTTGTTGAAATAGACGAAACTTTTATTATTAAGGCTAAATTTCATGTTGGGAGAGAATTGGGGAAAAAACAGTATTGGTTGTTTGGGGGAATTGAGCGGGTGTCAGGAAAGAGATTTGTGGTGCCGCTCATTGATGATAACTATGACCCTCTCCCTCGTAGCCGAGACGTTTTGCTGCCTTTAATTAATCAATATATATTGCCAGGGTCAATTATTTACTCTGATTGTTGGAAGGCATACAGCAGCGTCAGTCAGCACGGCTACGAGCATGGCACTGTCAACCATAAAGTTAACTTCATAAATCCCGCCAATAAAAATATTCACACACAAACTGTAGAGCGGCTGTGGAGGGACGTGAAGGAGTACATCAAGAAGCCTGGAATCCGTCCCCATTTCCTTCACCAATATCTCGCAAGATACCTCTTCCTCAAGTCAGTCACCCGCCGCAGAGCTCTACACGCTTTTCTCGTTCAGGCTGCAACATTGTATACGCCTCAGTCTGACAAACCTCCACCATTGCCTCGGGAGCCTGATTCTGAGTTGGACATTCGGGATTCTGACTGTGGGGATTCGGATGCTGCTGACGACTCCAGGCCTGCCGATGCTGTACAGTCACCTACATCATTAACACATTCACCTCAACGTGCAGGTCCATCCACCTCTGGTTGCCCTTCAAGAGCTCGACGTGGCCGACCTTCTCGTCGGAGACGTGATCCGCCGCAGTGTCCCAGCCCTGGATCCCCACAGTCTGACAGTGACACCTCTCTACCTCAGCCTCAGGACCATCACGTTCCGCCTTTACACCATCAACAACGTGCTGCATCAACCTCTCCACCCTCTAACACCGTAAAACGCCCACGTCCTGACTTGTCTCCTCCACGTACCTGCCCATCGACCTCATCAACTCCACCAGCAGCTCTCTCGACCTCTTCACCTCAACGTGCCTATCCCTCGACCTCTTTACCAAGACGTGGGGGTTGCCGTGCAAGAGGTAGACGTGGACGACCTCCTCGTCGGAGACGTGGATGCGCTTCGTCACGGACCTCATCACCTACTCCCTCAACTTCATCTCAATAAGGTACGCTATTATACGCTTCTAGGTTAGGTTAGGTTAGGTTAGGTTAGGTTAGGTTAGGTTGGGTTGTTTGGTTAGGTTAATATACTAGGTCTCAGAAACAAGATTCGTAGTTGTGGTAGTATTTACGGTATCTGGACACTTCGAGCGGAGGCGCATTTAGGTTAGGTTAGGTTAGGTTGTTTGGTTAGGTTAATATACTAGGTCTCAGAAACAAGATTCGTAGTTGTGGTAGTATTTACGGTATCTGGACACTTCGAGCGGAGGTGCATTTAGGTTAGGTTAGGTTAGGTTAAGTTAGGTTAAGTTAGGTTAAGTATCCGCTCGAAGTGACTCTCATTCGTATTTACAGATACGGCAGAATACAAATGGCCGCCGGCCCAACCGCCATGTTGTATCCCACGTAGGCCTACTAGGTAGTACGAACACATTGTAGGCGTTAGGTGTGCATTAGGCTTGTATCCAATGTACTAGGTCTATGTTACTGGATATTTATGATTTAAATAAGTGCTACATTTTCGACAAATATGGTTAGGCTATATGGCTTTGCAATTAGCCAAATCATGAGCCGATTTCCGACATTTAGGTTAGTTAGTCTTTTTCGATTCTCAAAATACGAGCCAAGTTTTGCCAAAAATTGGCTCTGGTTTTCCAACATTATGTTTTTGGGGCTTTGCAATTTAGGGAAACATGAGCCAACATTCTAAATTAGGTTACTGTAATTAGTTAATCTTAAAACTCCCAAAATCCGAGCCAAGTTTTGCCAAAACTTGGCTCGGGTTTTCCAAAATTCGGGTTTTATGGCTTTGCAATTTCGAGAAACCGGAGCCAAACTTCGAAATGAGGTTACTGCCATTTTGTTGTCTACAAACTCTCCAAATCCGAGCCAGCTTTGGCCAAAACTTGGCTCGGGTTTTCGAAATATTGGGTTTTAGGCCTTTGAAATACATTCAAACCCGAGCCAACTTTTGCTAAAATACGTGTTAATCCTCGTTTTACGCATTTAACCCCTCATTTTCCCTGTACTTCATAGCCCTCCCCACTATCGGGCGATCTTAAGATCGCCCGTACAACGATCTTAAGATCGTTGTATAATGGGGAAAACGGTTTCGCCGAGGGTTGTAATTATTTCCAAACACTATATATTGATGAAAACTAACAGGGAAAAATAAAAAAATCCATGGGAAAATTGGTGACCATCTTATTTAGTTTTTCCATAATTTTGTATCGCCGTTTTACGCATTTAACCCCTCATTTTCCCTGTACTTCATAGCCCTCCCCACTATCGGGAGGCGTGACATAAGATCGTTGTATAATGGGGAAAACGGTTTCGCCGAGGGTTGTAATTATTTCCAAACACTATATATTGATGAAAACTAACAGGGAAAAATAAAAAAATCCATGGGAAAATTAGTGACCATCTTATTTAATTTTTCCGACTCTTCTTCTTCTTCTTACCTCTGACCGGGTATAAGCTATCCTAGTGTTTACTAGCCTATACCCCTTTGAAAGGACATTAGCCTAACCTAACAACCTTACCTAACCTATCCTAGTATTATGGGTGAGGGCTGCTGCCCCCACACCCCCGCTATTAGATATCTTTGACAGATTTTTGGTGTATTTTTCTGTGAAAAGGGTATTTTTTCAATTTGTGAATAACGAAAATCCTCCATGCGGACTATATGGAGAAAATATGGCGAATCTGTTGGTGCCTATTTTCCCTAATACATTGTTTCTAATATGGCGGATGTAGTGTCCTTGAATATTATCCATTTTTCTACCGAAAAATTTACAAATTTATCTTGAAAGGCGGTCTAGGGTGTGTTTTTCTAAGCTTGATGGAGGTCTAGCGAGGAAACTAAAAAAAAAATTAACAAACAAATATATAGAGCAAAAACCAAGCACTACCCTCTTAAACAGCGTATTATCTAATATACACAGGTAAATACCACATATTTTGTATTAATTTATATTGTTTAGTTATATATGCCATAATTGTTAACTATCATGAGGGGGTCTACCAGGTATGGGCCAATCGGCGCTCAGCAGACTCCCGTAATCTTGTGTTGATCCCTGACCATTTTGGTGGGGGCAGTACTCAAGGTATTAGTGAGTTGGGCCTATAATTGGGCCTTATAATTGGGGTTGGGTGTGACAGGGATCTGCCTTGTATGGGCCGATCGGCTTTTTGCAGACTCTCATTGTCTTATGTTCTTCTTATCATTTGAATTTACATATATTATACAAGGCTTTATTTATATTACAGAAATGGGTTTAGTCCGTGATTCGCCTAATGCAGCAACCAGGTATAGTCCAATCCTATAATACTGCAATACCAGTACCGTTATCAACATTACAGTGCATTTACTAAATAAGTAGGTGTCGATTCAATAAGTAGGTGTCGATTCAATAAGTAGGTGTCGATTCAATTATTTAGGTTTGTAGTAATTATATTTAGGTTTGTAGTAATTATATTTAGTTTTGTAGTAATTATATTTAGGTTTGTAGTAATTATATTTAGGTTTGTAGTAATTATATTTAGGTGTGTAGTAATTATATTTAGGTGTGTAGTAATTATATTTAGGTGTGTAGTAATTATATTTAGGTGTGTAGTAATTATATTTAGGTGTGTAGTAATTATATTTAGGTGTGTAGTAATTATATTTAGGTTTGTAGTAATTATATTTAGGTGTGTAGTAATTATATTTAGGTTTGTAGTAATTATATTTAGGTTTGTAGTAATTATATTCGGTAAAGGTTACTTTTAGGACACAGTGATTTAAGCAACTTTGTTTTTGTTTTGCATATTTCTTTCAAATAGTGTTCTCATATACTGAAGAGAAGCTGGAATGAGCATTTACCCATTATCCAACAATCTAAAAATATGCCCCCCCACTAGTGGGGAAGGCTATGAAAATCAGGGAAAATGAGGGGTTAAAGAGGATAACAGCCGAAAAAATAAGCTGTATTTGGCCATAACCGTTTGCCGTGGGATACAGAGTAAGTTGAGGGGGGGGGGGGGGGGGGCAAGCCCCACCTCACCTCCCAGGACTTATTGAAATCTTCATCTATGTGGCCAGCAGGGGGCAAAATCCTAATTTTCCCTAACTGACCCTATTATTGGATATTGGGTTAATACTCACTTCCGACGGTCCTTGGATAATAGGTAAATACTCACTTCCGAAATTCCTCTCTATATAAATCCACTGAATATGAACGAAAATCACGTACACACACAACAAATCACGTACACACACAACAAATCACGTACACACACAACAAATCACGTACACACACAACAAATCGAAAGACGTATGAGAGTCATCCAGCTGAAGACGCCATTGTGGGTACACTATAGTCACTAGTCAGCCACCCTCGCCATCTTCTCCAGTATTATTGCATTATGGGATATTGATCATATGCACAGCTGCGTGTGACAGGTGATTGGCTAAATGGGTGTGACGTCATCCAGAGAATTCCATTGCCATTGGTTGATTATTTCATATAACTTTTAAAGTCAGTAGACAGTGTCCAGACATACAACTGTAGCGAAGATGGTGGCCGGGACGTTTATAGGGAAACTATTATTATCATATTATATATATCCCTTATTATACATTTCAGCTAGTAATGACATATATGGCAATGATGTATATGGTCTACCGGACCTATTAGGCCTAAACAGATCGATGGGACTACTGTCGGTCCTAAAGATAACCTTTTCCTTATATATTAACATAGATATTAATGGTTGATGTTATTATATATTAACATAGATATTAATGGTTGATGTTATTATATATTAACATAGATATTAATGGTTGATGTTATTATATATTAACATAGATATTAATGTCTGATGTTATTCAGACAATTCTTCAAGCCCTATATTAACTGTTTGTACCGAAAGTGAGGGATTCTCAGTGGGCTGGATCCTAATACTGTATGTTTCCGACATCGTTTAATATTATATGACTAATTACAAAACTACTACAATGGCCAAGTTTAAAGATGAGCACCCACATTTGGTTATTACTAACCCGTATAGACAATATGTATTTTAGGTCACGTATGGGATATAATTATCTATGTATTTTCTATAACTACATGAACGAAGGCGATGCTGGTTGGGGGGAGGGGCGTCGACTGACTGGGGACAGAGGTGCATGGGGGCGGTTCGTTCGTGGCCACCCCTTCGGGGATCACGGCGTCAGGCAATAGATAGATAGATTATCTTACAGTATTAGTCACTGCAATAAATGTCTTTAGATAGATAGATAGAATAAATGTCTTTACCGCTGGAGATTAAATTATTTTCCATTAGACTTTGTGGGTTAAATAAGGGTGGAAGAAAAAATGGTGCCCATCTTGGATCAGTGCAGAACTAATGTGTTTTCCTTATCCACTGTATTTTTAGTATTTTGTGATCTATATCAATGCTAAGACCAGCGGGGGTTTGAGGGTGGCAGGCCCCAGGTTATGTTAGGCTGTTAGGTTAGGGTAATGACAAAATATGGTTTCCGGGGGGCATGTTTTTATATTGCTAAATAATGGGTAAATTTGCTTTTGCTGAAGGAAAAGCACCTCAAAACACATTAATCAATGAAGGAACAATAAATAACAAGTACGTGACATAAAATACATATTGACCACCCATATTATTGGTGTAACTGAGTCTCTGTGAGGAAAAGAAGATCAGGTTTGCTCGAGGAGAGGTGGTGTTCAACAGAGGGAAAATTATTAGAGGAAAGCCCCGCGAATATGACAAAAGAAGATGAGGTTTGTTCGAGGAGAGGTGGTGTTCAACAGAGGGAAAGTTATTAGAGGAAAGCCCCGCGAATATGACAAAAGGTGATAGTAAGATTGGCCTGGTCCACAATATTTGTATTGGTCGTCTGGGGAAGGAGGGTTATCTTTGTGCGCATTTAACACCTTTTTCCCCATTTTGTTGTAGATTTAAAGACCTTTCGTGCAGTTTAGGTGTCGATTTATCTCTGGCGAGCAATGTAATTTCAAGAGGAATCGGCCTTTGGCCGGGACATTTTTCTACCGAAAAATGTACAAATTTATCTTGAAGAGTGGGATCCGGGGGAGTGTTTTTCTAAGCTTGATGGAGGTCTAGCGAGGAATTAAGAAATACATGAATGAATAGACCAAGTAAAACAGCCACTAGCCCCTTAATGAATAGACCATGTAAAACAGCCACTAGCCCCTTAATGAATAGACCAAGTAAAACAGCCACTAGCCCCTTAATGAATAGACCAAGTAAAACAGCCACTAGCCCCTTAATGAATAGACCAAGTAAAACAGCCACTAGCCCCTTAATGAATAGACCAAGTAAAACAGACACTAGCCCCTTAATGAATAGACCAAGTAAAACAGACACTAGCCCCTTAATGAATAGACCAAGTAAAACAGACACTAGCCCCTTAATGAATAGACCAAGTAAAACAGCCACTAGCCCCTTCATGAATAGACCAAGTAAAACAGCCACTAGCCCCTTAATGAATAGACCAAGTAAAACAGACACTAGCCCCTTAATGAATAGACCAAGTAAAACAGACACTAGCTCCTTAATGAATAGACCAAGTAAAACAGACACTAGCCCCTTAATGAATAGACCAAGTAAAACAGCCACTAGCCCCTTAATGAATAGACCAAGTAAAACAGACACTAGCCCCTTAATGAATAGACCAAGTAAAACAGCCACTAGCCCCTTAATGAATAGACCAAGTAAAACAGCCACTAGCCCCTTAATGAATAGACCAAGTAAAACAGACACTAGCCCCTTAATGAATAGACCAAGTAAAACAGACACTAGCCCCTTAATGAATAGACCAAGTAAAACAGCCACTAGCCCCTTAATGAATAGACCAAGTAAAACAGCCACTAGCCCCTTAATGAATAGACCAAGTAAAACAGACACTAGCCCCTTAATGAATAGACCAAGTAAAACAGACACTAGCCCCTTAATGAATATACCAAGTAAAACAGACACTAGCTCCTTAATGAATAGACCAAGTAAAACAGCCACTAGCCCCTTAATGAATAGACCAAGTAAAACAGCCACTAGCCCCTTAATGAATAGACCAAGTAAAACAGCCACTAGCCCCTTAATGAATAGACCAAGTAAAACAGACACTAGCCCCTTAATGAATAGACCAAGTAAAACAGCCACTAGCCCCTTAATGAATAGACCAAGTCAAACAGACACTAGCCCCTTAATGAATAGACCAAGTAAAACAGACACTAGCCCCTTAATGAATAGACCAAGTAAAACAGCCACTAGCCCCTTAATGAATAGACCAAGTAAAACAGACACTAGCCCCTTAATGAATAGACCAAGTAAAACAGACACTAGCCCCTTAATGAATAGACCAAGTAAAACAGCCACTAGCCCCTTAATGAATAGACCAAGTAAAACAGCCACTAGCCCCTTAATGAATAGACCAAGTAAAACAGACACTAGCCCCTTAATGAATAGACCATGTAAAACAGCCACTAGCCCCTTAATGAATAGACCAAGTAAAACAGCCACTAGCCCCTTAATGAATAGACCAAGTAAAACAGCCACTAGCCCCTTAACCCTTTCAGTACCGGGGCCGTCCTTTGAACTTTATTCTGGCTACTATTAGACGATTTCATTCAGTTTCAAAAGGGACTCCAGCAATTAACAGCTTCGAACTATCTCACTTGATCCTTTTTACTACCACGAATCCTTCTTAAACTGCACAACATCCTCTAAATACATGTACCATAATTAATCAGACGTCGCCGGTATAGAATAATAATAATAATAATAATGATAAAAATAATAATAATAATAATAATAATAATAATGATAAAAATAATAATAATAATAAAAATAATAATGATAATAATAATAAAAATAATAATAATGATAATAATAATAAAATAATAAAATAATAATAATTAATAATAATACTAATAATGATAATAATAATAAAATAATATAATAATAATAATAATAATAATAAAATCATATTTATCTATCTATCTATTGCCTGACGCCGTGATCCCCGAAGGGGTGGCCACGAACGAACCGCCCCCATGCACCTCTGTCCCCAGTCAGTCGACGCCCCTCCCCCCAACCAGCACCGCCTTCATTCATGTAGTTCCTCACTCCATCCTTCCACCTCATATTCGGTCTACCTCTCCCCCTCTGTCCCTCCACCTCGCTCTCGTACACCCTCTTAGTCATTCTCTCGCTTTCCATACGTTCCATATGGCCGAACCATCTCAAGTTGTTCCTTTTCACACTTTCCAGCACATCTACCTCCACACCACACCTCCTTCTTACTTCCTCATTAGTCTGTCTATCCCTCCATGTAACTCCGCACGCACTCCTTAAGTAATTCATTTCCACTGCTCTCACTCTTGGTCTGAGTCTCTCAACCAACATCCATGCTTCGCTTCCGTAAGTCAGTGTCGGGATTACCACACTGTCATGCAAGGACTTCTTCACTTCCATACTGACCACCCTATTTCTTGTTACTGCTTTTAGCGTTCCTACAACCCTCTTCCCCTGTTGTACCCTCTCCCGCACCTCTTCATCCATAGTCCCATCTTTACTCAACACACTGCCCAGATACTTAAAAGAGTTGACGATCTCCATAGCCTGACCGTTCAGCTTCACCTCACACTCTGTGACTTCACCCCTTTCGAAGACCATAACCTTGCTCTTCCCCGTATTTACCTTCAAATTCCGTTTTTCGCACACTGTTCCAAACTCATTTACCAGACCCTGCAACTCCCATTCATTATCACTCATCAGAACTGTATCATCCGCAAACAGCAGTATAGGTAGCTTCCACTCAATTCCCTCCCTTTTCAGCGATACACCAACATCCACTGCTCTTGATAGTATTTCTTTCATAACTCCATCCATATATACAGTAAACCACCACGGGGACATCACACACTCCTGTTTCAAACCAACATTCAGGTCAAAGAACTCGCTCTGCTCACTCTCCACACGTACTGCCGCCTTTGCACCCTCATACATGCTCTTCACTGCTTTCAGCAACTTGCCCTCTACTCCGTATATTCTAAGTACTTTCCACAAACCTTCTCTATCCACTCTGTCATAGGCCTTCTCCAAGTCCATAAAGGCAACATACACCTTTTGTTTCTTCTCCAGATACTTCTCCACAACACAATTCAGGGTAAAAATCTGATCTACACATCCTCTTCCCTTCCTAAAGCCTCCCTGCTCGTCGCCTATCCATTTCTCCGTTCTCACTCTCACTCTCTCAATCACTACCCTACTGTATACCTTCCCTACTACGCTTAGAAGACATATTCCTCGGTGGTTACCACACACTCCTCTTTCCCCTTTGCCCTTATATAGGGGGACTATTATGCCAGTCTTCCAGTCATCGGGTGCACTCCCCTTCTCCCATGCTAGTTTGCACATTTTCCATACCCATTCTATCACTATCTCACCACCATACCTCAACATTTCCCCACACACTCCATCTGTTCCTGGTGCTTTCCCCAACTTCACTCTTTTCATGGCTTCCCATACTTCTGACCTCCTGATCCCCACCTCCTCCTCCACTACTTCTCTTCTTCTCCCTCCCATACCATATCCAGCTATGTTTGCTGGCTCTTCATTCCTTTCATTTAGCAACTCACTGAAGTACTCCCTCCATCTTTCGACTCTCTCTTGCTTCTCGGCTAGCATTCTCCCATTCTTATCTTTCACACCCTTACTGTTTCCCTTGCTACCTTCCCTAACTTTCTTGACTTCTTTCCAGAACAGTTTCTTACTCTCCCTCCATTTTACACTCAGATTCCTTCCAAATTCCTCATCTACTCTTCTCTTACTTTCCTTCACTACTCTCTTCACCACCCTCTTACTCTCCACGTACCTCGCTCGTTTCTGTCTCTCGGAATCTTCATTCCCTCTACTACCCAACCACTCTCTATATGCTTTCTTCTTTTCTTCCACAGCTATTCTTACCTCTTCTGTCCACCATGCTGTACCTTTCACTCCCCTCCCTCTTCTCCTCACTCCACACACCTCCTCACATGCTGCACATATCTCATCCTTAAACACCTTGCTCATCTCCTCCACTTCCTCCATAACTTCCAGGTCGAACCCACCTAGTCGTCTTTCCACTGCTCTCCTGTACTCCTCCCTGACTTCCTCCTCCTGCAACCTCTCCACCCTCCTCTCGCCTCCCTCCGGCTCTCCTCACCCACTTCTTTTGTATCCTAACCTTAGCTACCACTACATAATGATCAGACAGACCCCCTCCAATACCCCTATACACCCTAGCATCCATCACAGATTTCTTCATTCGTTCATCCACACATACATAATCAATCAATGACTTTCGTTCCACCACTGTCTTATCCTTCATCTTCAACATCCGTTTCCACGTGTACCTGTGGATAATAATATTTATAATAATAATAATAATAATAATAATGGGATAATAACATAAAATTGCACTTATGGAACCCTTGGCACACATATTTCTGAATGTGATCTTGGATATATATTGACAGAATCAGCTGGCATCACGTCGGAAGGATCTCTTAGCGGTGTCATCAAAGATTAAGGGGAGATTGGTAGTTTTTTCTGGTCCACCATCTTCCTCATGTTTATCCCCGTTAGTTTTCAGATTTTAAGACGTTCGCCCGATTAGTTTGTAAAATTTTAAGATATTTCGTCCCATTTCTTTATCGAATATCAAGACCTTTCGTGTCATTCAGGTGTCGATATTTTCCTGGTGAGCGATAGCGAGCCTGTAATTTTAAAAGGAACCGGACTTTGGCCGGGCCATTTTTCTATCCAAAAATGTACAAATTTATCTTGAAGGAGGGTGGGGGGGGGGGGGGGGCGGTATTTTAAGGGGAGATCTCCACTTGAGGGATTTTTTTCTTGACCCCTTTCTCCCTCATGTTTAGCCCCATTGCTTTTGATACTATAAAACTATTGCCCCATTAGTTTAGCAATTTTAAGAACTTTCACCCCATATTAAGACCTTTCATGCCATTCAGGTGTCGATTTTATACTGGCGAGCGATAGCGAGCCTGTAATTTAAGAGGAAGCGGCCTTCGGCCGGGACATTTTTCTACCGAAAAATGTACAAATTTATCTTGAAAGGGACTCAAGGGGGTGTCATTTTAAGCTTGATGGAGGTCAAAGGAGTACAAAGGAAATCAAGCAACAACAGGTCTAGTGACCCTTCTAGGCTGCTTGTCCTCCAAAACACTGAGGATCAAGTGTCCAAACAGTGGTTTAGAGTGGGTAAGGGAACATTGGAAAGGGAACTACTGCCCTAGAACTAATGTCCGTGGCAGGATTAGGAAGTTAGTAGGGGACAGATGGGTTAGTAACTGAGGGGGGTATACAATAAAGTTATTCATTTACAAACGCAGTCAGTCGCGGGTTTGATGCGAGATATTTGTCTAAGCGGAGTTTAAATGAATCAACGGTGCTGCAGTCTATAACGTCTCGGGGAAGCCCATTCCACAAGTTGACAACTCGATTGAAGAAGAAATTCTTAGATTCGTGTGAGTTAAAAGATTTACCAATAAATTTGCAACCGTTTCCCCGCGTGTAATTAGATTGGTCGATAGTGAAGTACTTACTACAGTTCATATTGTCGATGCCTTTGATGATTTTGAACACTTGAATTAAGTCGCCTCTTAATCTGCGCTGGGTTAAAGGAAATAGATTTAATTCTCTAAGACGCTCTTCGTATGGTTTGTTCTTTAGGCTAGGTATCATTTTGGTAACTCTACGTTGAACTCGTTCTAGCTTGTTTATATCTTTTTGGTAATAAGGGCACCAGGATTGAACGCAGTATTCCAGAAGAGGGCGGACTAAGGAATTGTAAAGGGTTAGGATAACATCTTTGGATTTATGCTCAAATGACCTGCCTATAAAGCCAATTATTTTGTTTGCCTTCTTAACAACTTCTGAACATTGTTGACTCGGTTTTAGGTTACTCGATATTGTTACTCCCAGATCGGTTTCTTTGTTTACATTCTTAAGCTGAGTGCCATTCATCGAATAGTTTGCTTTCTCATTTAGGTATCCGATATGTAGTACTTTACATTTATCCGCATTGAAACTCATTTGCCAAATTTGGGCCCAACATGACAATTTATCTAGATTGTGTTGCATATCGTCAACTTGTTCTTTTGAGAGTACGCTATTTGCAATTTTTGTATCGTCAGCAAATTTCGAGACTGTACAGGTGAGACCCTCATCTATGTCGTTGATGTAAATTAGAAAGAGAATTGGTCCTAGTACCGATCCCTGGGGTAGTACCCCACTACTTACATTGGTCCATTTAGATGCCTTACCGTTTATGACTACTCTTTGCTTTCTGTCGCTGAGCCAATTTTCTATCCATTTCAACACACAGTCTTGTATTCCATGCGCTTTTAGTTTTAGCAGTAATCGTTTGTGGGGAACTTTGTCAAAGGCCTTTTGAAAATCAAGGTATATAATATCTACAGCTTTACTCTCATCGTAGAGGTTGAAGATATCGTGGAAGAAGTCTAAGAGGTTTGTTAAACAGGAACGTTTTTTACGAAAGCCGTGTTGAGTATCTTTAAGTAAGTTATTTGCCTCTAAGTGATTTACGAGTCTGTCTCTTATGACCGTTTCTAGCATTTTACATGCAATTGAGGTTAAGCTAATTGGACGATAGTTACTGGGTAGGGATTTGCTGCCTTTTTTGAATATCGGTGTTACGTTGGCTAGCTTCCACTGATCAGGCATAGTCCCAGACTGCAAGGATTCATTGAATAGCAATGTCAGTGGTTTGGAGAGCTCATCCTTAGCTTCCTTTAGAATTCTAGGTGAGATTGTATCAGGTCCAGGCGTTTTATTTACCTTGAGTTTATCTAAACAATTCAATACTTCTCTCTCTGTAACGGTGATATTGCTTAGAACATCTGAATTATCAATCTGAATCGGCGATGGTGTAGGGATATCACTGAGGTCTTCGGTTGTAAAAACTGATGCAGGTCCAGGGAACAAACTAAATACCTCCCCTTAAGCTTGATGGAGGAAACTAACAAACTAGTAAAAAGATACACAAATGACCAAATACTTCCCCCCCCCCCCCCCTCTTCCATCTGGCCGCACAGACCGTTGGAACTCCTTATTCTTCCAATATCGCGATTTGATGAATTCCTGTATATCTCACAACCAGTTAAGGTGAGAGTGGCTATATTGGTGGTCTATTCATATACTGTATAATATATTCATATATTTTTAGTTTCCTTGCTAGACCTCCATAAAGCCTTAAAACACACCCCCTAGATTCCCTTAATTTTTACATTTTTCACTAGAAAAATTTCCCGCCCGAAGGCCGCTTCCTCTTAAAATTACAGACTCGCTATCGCTCGCCAGGATAAAATTGACACCTAAATGGCACGAAAGGTCTTAAAATTAACAACGAAATGTGGTGAAAGGTGTTAAAATCGTCAAACTAATGGGCCGAACGTCTTATAATCTCAAAACAAATGGGTCTAAACATGAGGAAGAAAGGGGACCAGAAAAACGACCCATCTGCCCTTAACCTTTGATGAAACCGCTGAGAGATCCGTCTACCGTGATATCTGATTCTGTCAATATATACCCAAGTTCAGATTCAGAAATATTTGTGCCAAGGGGTTTCATAAACGTCATTTTATATGTTATTAACCCATTATTATTATTATTATTATTATTATTATTATTATTATTATTGGAACTAGTAGAATGTTTTAAATATCTAGGAGGAACGATAAGGAAGAATGGAGGTATGGACATGGAGGTAAAACAGAGAGTATGTGAAGGAAGGAACGTTTTCTGTGCAATGGGAAGTATGTGGAAGGTAAGAAATCTCGGAATAAAAGTTAAAAGTGCAATGTATTAAGGGATTGTTGTACCAACAGTGATGTATGGGGCTGAGACATGGGCTCTGAAGGCAAAGGAGACAAGAAAGCTGGATGTGATGGAGATGAGCTGCTTGAGGAGTATGTGTGGAGTTACTCGTAGAGACAGATTGAGGAATGAAGAGATACTTAGCAGAGTGGGGCAGCAGGAACATTTGTCGGCCAGAGTGGACAGTATGTGTGGAATTACTCATAGAAACAGATTGAGGACTGAAGAGATACTTAGCAGAGTGGGGCAGCAGGAACATTTGTCGGCCAGGGTGGACAGAAGGGTGCTGAGCTGGTATGGCCATGTTGAATGAGTGGAAGATGAAAGGCTTACAAAGAGAATATGTGAGTCAGGTACAAGGGGAGATAGAGGGGCAGGAAGACCTCCATTGAGATGGAGTACAAAGGAGTACAAAAGAGTACAAAGGAAATCAAGCAACAACAGATCCAGTGACCCTTCTAGGTTGCTTGTCCTCCAAAACACTGAGGATCAAGTGTCCAAACAGTGGTTTAGAGTGGGTAAGGGAACATTGGAAAGGGAATTACTGCCCTGGAACTAATGTCCGTGGCAGGATCAGGAAGTTAGTAGGGGACAGATGGGTTAGTAACTGAGGGGGGGATAAAATAAAGTTATTCATTTACAAACGCAGTCAGTCGCGGGTTTGATGCGAGATATTTGTCTAGGCGGAGTTTAAATGAATCAACGGTGATGCAGTCTATAACGTTTCGGGGAAGCCCATTCCACAAGTTGACAACTCGATTGAAGAAGAAATTCTTAGATTCGTGCGAGTTAAAAGATTTACCAATAATTTTGCAACCGTTTCCCCGCGTGTAATTAGATTGGTCGATAGTGAAGTACTTACTACAGTTCATATTGTCGATGCCTTTGATGATTTTGAACACTTGAATTAAGTCGCCTCTTAATCTGCGCTGGGTTAAAGGAAATAGATTTAATTCTCTAAGACGCTCTTCGTATGGTTTGTTCTTTAGGCTAGGTATCATTTTGGTAACTCTACGTTGAACTCGTTCTAGCTTGTTTATATCTTTTTTGGTAATAAGGGCACCAGGATTGAACGCAGTATTCCAGAAGAGGGCGGACTAAGGAATTGTAAAGGGTTAGGATAACTTCTTTGGATTTATGCTCAAATGACCTGCCTATAAAGCCAATTATTTTGTTTGCCTTCTTAACAACTTCTGAACATTGTTGACTCGGTTTTAGGTTACTCGATATTGTTACTCCCAGATCGGTTTCTCTGTTTACATTCTTAAGCTGAGTGCCATTCATCGAATAGTTTGCTTTCTCATTTAGGTATCCGATATGTAGTACTTTACATTTATCCGCATTGAAACTCATTTGCCAAATTTGGGCCCAACATGACAATTTATCTAGATTGTGTTGCATATCGTCAACTTGTTTTTTTGAGAGTACGCTATTTGCAATTTTTGTATCGTCAGCAAATTTTGAGATTGTACAGGTGAGACCCTCATCTATGTCGTTGATGTAAATTAGAAAGAGAATTGGTCCTAGTACCGATCCCTGGGGTACCCCGCTACTTACATTGGTCCATTTTGATGCCTTACCGTTTATGACTACTCTTTGCTTTCTGTCGCTGAGCCAATTTTCTATCCATTTCAACACACCGTCTTGTATTCCATGCGCTTTTAGTTTTAGCAGTAAACGTTTGTGGGGAACTTTGTCAAAGGCCTTTTGAAAATCAAGGTATATAATATCTACAGCTTTACTCTCATCGTAGAGGTTGAGGATATCTTGGAAGAAGTCTAAGAGGTTTGTTAAACAGGAACGTTTTTTACGAAAGCCGTGTTGAGTATCTTTAAGTATGTTATTTTCCTCTAAGTGATTTACGAGTCTGTCTCTTATGACCGTTTCTAGCATTTTACATACAACTGAGGTTAAGCTAATTGGACGATAGTTACTGGATAGGGATTTGCTGCCTTTTTTGAATATCGGTGTTACGTTGGCTAGCTTCCACTGATCGGGCATAGTTCCAGACTGCAAGGATTTATTGAATAGTAATGTCAGTGGTTTAGAGAGCTCATCCTTAGCTTCCTTTAGAACTCTAGGCGAGATTGTATCAGGTCCAGGCGTTTTATTTACCTTGAGTTTATCTAAACAATTCAATACTTCTCTCTCTGTAACGGTGATATTGCTTAAAACATCTGAATTATCAATCTGAATCGGCGATGGTGTAGGGATATCACTGAGGTCTTCTGTTGTAAAAACTGATGCAAAGAAGGTATTGAGGGCATTACTCATTTGTTCTTCGTCTTTGGTGTATTCTCCATTTTCATCGACTAACGGTCCAACAGTTGAAGTAACTACTTTTTTCTTTCTGATATAACTATAGAATTCTTTCGGGTTTGTTTTACTTTGATTCGCAATATGTAACTCTAAGGTCTTTTTACTTTGCTTAATTAACTTTTTGGCTTTGCGTCGTAGCTTTACAAATTTCAGCCGTTCTTCGTCATTTTGTGAGGATTTTAATCTATCATTAGCAAATTTTTTAGCAAGCAGGCAGTTTGAAATATCTTTATTCCACCATTTGGGCTTATTATTATGGGCTGGACGCCGAGTTTTCGATGGTATGCAGTCTTGCACTGCTTTTAGGTAAGTGGCTTCGAATAACTTCCAAGATGTATTTATGTCGTTATTGTGAATTAAAAAGCTCCAGTCAGTTTCTTTAAACATAGCTCTAAGTTTATGAAAGTTTGCTTTCTTGAAATTAGGGACTTTTTCGATGCTACTATTTGGTTCGTTACTAGTAAAGTTTAAAGTGAAAGTTATCGTATGATGGTCGCTGTTACTGAATTCATCACCAACATTCAAATTCTCTATTAATTCTTCTTTTGTTGCAAGTACAATGTCAAGAACGTTATTACCACGGGTCGGCGTTCCAACAAATTGATAAAGCGAACTCTCTTGCAAGTTCGTATAAAAGTCCTGTCCGGAGTGTGAAGTAAGAGTATCGCCCCACTTGGTCACAGGTAAATTAAAGTCACCAAAAATTACGGTATCTTGTGAGTTACTTACATCTGCAATTTGTTCGTAAATTTCTCGGTCAGTTTGCACTGATTGAGCTGGAGGTCTGTATATTAATGCAAGTATTATTTTGGTACCTTTGTTATTCTTTATTAGCACAAAAGATGCGTCGACGTTCACAATTTGAGGTTTTGACAAGAGGGTAGGGTTAAGACTTTCTTTGATATAAAGTAAAACACCACCTCCATTTCGATTTATTCGGCTTTTCTCAAACATTACATAACCGGGAAGTGAATACTCTGCTAAAAAGTCTCTATCTTCTGTATTGAGCCAAGATTCTGTTATGCCAATCACATCATAATTTTCTGTAAACACTAGCTCCTCTAAATCTGAAAATTTATTGCGTATGCTACGAGCGTTTGCATAGAAAACCTTTAAATTTGTTATTTTAGAACTCCCGGAACGCTCTTTAATAATATTTTTGGTTCTTGTCGGATCTACATTTATGTTCATGGCTGTCCTCGGTCCTCGCTGTCTCCGGTCCTTATCGCTGGTGGTCCTCGGTTGCCTCTGTGTTTTTCTTGGCGTTGGATGATTTATATCACTGCTGCTTCTTCTCGGATGGCGTTTTTTGATCCATGGCTGCGGACTGCTTCGTGTAGGAGACGACCCATGCGTGCTGAACCCACAGGGTTTAGATGAGTGCCATCCTTGCGGAACAGAGTAGGCTGGTTGTAGAAGTTGTCCCAGAGGTTGATGAATTCAACTTCTTCCCTCAGACACAAATGTTTTAGTCGGCTATTTGTGCTGAAGGCCTTGTCGTAGAATTTGTCAGGTGCGTCGATCTTGGGGAGAATGCCTGAGATGATGATATTCCTTGACTTGTTTTTGTAGTGCTGGATCATCTTGCGATATTTCTCCATCAACTCTTCGGATCTGGTGCGCATGACGTCATTTGAACCAGCATGGATGACAAAAAGGGTATTTTCATTTGCATCCTTTGTGGTATCTTTGAAGGCTTCCACAATGTCGTCCAGTCCAGCTCCTGGGATGCAAAATCTTTTTCGTTGAATTGGGACTCTGTCGCAGAACTCTTCGACCTGTCCTCGTAGGATGGAATCCCCAACGAGCCTGGTCTCTTCTGGTTCGTCTTCCATCTCTACCAATATCTCAAATCTGTTTGACATTGTGACTGGTAGAAGAGACCTTTTCTGCGTTGGCCGTGCACCGTTCCTCACTGGTGTAAATCCGGAAACCTGTGGTGGCAGGACTCTACGTACAGGTCGGGGAGAGGAGTGGTTAGAACGGGGGCGAGGGGTTGGTACTGTTCGTGCTAGCAGGCTTCTTGCACGAGGAGTGGGGGAGAGACTAAGGTGAACAGGGCGGCTGTCCTGGTTTGATGTCGGCTCAGGTTCGTCAGAATCATCTGCTGCAGTGTCTACTGCAGGTGTTGGATTGTTGGCAGATGACGTTGGGGCGGTGGTGGATGCTGGAGTTGAAACAATTTGCGTTAGTGATACTCCAACGTTGAGTGTTACAAACTCTTGGAGTGATTCCAGCTTCCTGGTGAGGGCGTTGATCTTGTTGAGGGCTTCATCCAATTTTGCTGTCAAATCCTCTCGTTGCTGGCAGAGTCGGCAGACTTGTGGATCGGCAGGAGCAAACATGGAAGCACCAAACCTACCGGCGCAGTTCGTACAGGCACGAGGCATGGTGACTATCACTTTCTTCAGTTCACTTCACTCACTTAAAAACACTTAACTCACTTTAAAAACACTAAACTCACTTTAAAAACACTTCACTCCCTTCAGGTCGCTTCACTTACTTAAATAGGCCTAACCGAAAACAAAAATGTTGAAATACACACAAATAGGTTATCAGCGGTGATAGCCTAACCAAAAATTAAAACAAAACAAAATTAAATTTGAATACGCAGTGATAGCCGAACCGAAAACAATTTTATGTTTATTTAAACAGAAATAGGCCACCAGGGGTTATAGCCTATCCTAACCGAAAACAAAAATTATGAACTACCGGTAGGCAGAAATAGGCCACCAGCGGTGATAGCTTAACTGAAAATTTAAAAATTGAAGTACGCAGAAATAGGCCACCAGGGATGATAGCCTAGACTAACCGAAAACAAAAATAACCGAAAACAAAAATTATGAAATACCGGTACGCAGAAATAGGCCACCAGCGGTGATAGCCTAGACTAACCGAAAACAAAAATTATGAAATACTGGTACGCAGAAATAGGCCACCAGTGGTGATAGCCTAGCTGAAAATTTAAAAATTGAAGTACGCAGAAATAGGCCACCAGGGATGATAGCCTAGACTAACCGAAAACAAAAATTATGAAATACCGGTACGCAGAAATAGGCCACCAGCGGTGATAGCCTAACTGAAAATTTAAAAATTGAAGTACCGTACGCAGAAATAGGCCACCAGGGATGATAGCCTAGACTAACTTAAAACAAAAATAACCAAAAACAAAAAAGTATGAAATATGCAGAAGTAGGCTACTAGGGGTGATAACCTAACTAAAAAAGCAAAACAAATATATATATATATATATATATATATAATAGAATATGTAACTAAATATACAATTCACCAAATAGAGATTATATAAAAATAAAGTGTAACTGCACACAAGGGGTTAATATACTGTATCAACAGATGGCGCTGGTGTCACTGTAGGCTAGTCAAGCAGGATTATATTTAGATAAACAAAGTTATCAGTCAAAGGTTACTACAGTACAAGATCATGCAAGCAACAACTAAAATTACAGATATATATAGCTACAGTAGGATACTGAATACGATAACTACTAGAGTTAATAAGAAAATACAAAGCTAGGTCGATTAGAGGTGCGCGTGCGTCGTCTGCTACAAGCTAGGATAACAAATGTAAACAACAATGTTTATCAGTCAGAAAAGCAATAAAATAACATGCACGGCAACTACAGAACTATGTGGAGGTTAAACAAGCACTTAACTACTGTTCATGCAATGAATAAAGGAAATTGGGATATGAAATACTCAAATTATGATCGAGTTTTCTCAGTGACGATGCGGAGCTGTTGGCGATGCTAAAGCCGGCGGTGGAGAGACAGTGTAGGCCAAGCATTGGAAGATAGAGGAATGACTATAGATCAGGCAAGAGAAGTGGTAATAAATAGGAATTATTTTTTTTATTTTTTTTTTGTTTCTATATTCCAACTACTCTCTCTCGTGCATAGGCTGAGAGCCTGTACATTCCACCGCTCAACACGGTGAAGCCCGTGAGGTCTTGTTTCAGTCTGGGGAGTGAGACATGTGAAGCATCCATCATGGCTCGAAGCAGCTCCATCTCTGAAGCGGCCGGTTGCTTCGCTCAAGTGCTTCACCGTCTCACCCTCCAGACTCAGACCCTCACTCTCAGAACGCCACCTATTGAGCAGTGAACTCGCTATGCATTGTCCCCCTGTAACATATTTTGAATATGGGAATATTCATACAGTGTTATTTAATCAGGGAATAATGAATGTAAAAGCGGTCGTTTGGGAGAGAGGGCCATGCGCCAGTTGGACTAGATAGTCAGGTGCCTGGCCCAGGAAGTCGGTGGTAATGAAGGGTACGCCTGGAAGTATGGTGGGCGGGCTTGTGGTGGCTCCACTGTGGGTGTGATTGTAGAAATTGAAGCCTCTTCAGGGGATCTGGGACCTGGAAATCTTTTGCTGAGGATCCCAAATGGGCCTGGGTCTCTGGGTGTTTCTCCTGGACGACCGAGATATGTGTGATCTTGTGTTATGTTTTGTTTTGTTTTTCTGGTGTGTTCTGATGTCCCTGTTCGGGCTCTATCTTGAGTCGGTCCCCTTACCCCCACACCAAAAAAAAATATATATATATAATAATTGGAAAACTGGGGCAAGTGCCAGAGTATACAGTATACATACATACATAAGTGGTATTATTATCATTATTAGTATTATTATTATTATTATTATTATTATTATTATTATTATTATTAATATTATTACTATTATTATTATTATGTTTGTTTATAATTATTCTTACTCAAGTCCAAAGTAATTGCTGTATATCCTTATTTACTTTGGCATGCAGAATATATCTTCAATTTCTGATGCTGAATACTTTTTTAATAGCTTATTCTGGCATCAATAGACGATTTTCCGCAGTTTTGAAAGGCTCTCAAGAAATGAAAGGGACGTATATCTATGTTGGTTAAGGGGAGACAGACCGTTTTTTTGAACCCCCTTCTCCCTAATGTTTAGCCCCACTAGTGTTGAGATTTTAAGACGTTGGGTCCATTAGTTTGGGGATTTTATGACCTTTCACCCCATTTCTGTGTCAATATTAGAACCCTTCGTGCCATTTAACTGTCTATTTTTTCCTGGCGATCGATAGCGAGCCTGTAATTTTAGGAGGAATTGGCCTTTGGCCGCGACATTTTTCTACCGAAAAATGTACAAATCCATCTTGAAGGAGGGTCTAGGGGGTATTTTTCTAAGCTTGATGGAGGTCTAGGGAGGAAACTAAACACATTATGAATAACTTAATTAATAGACCTCGGCTGTATACAACATCTAATGCCAGCCACGATAAACTGCTAACACACGCGTCATAATCATCAGAGGGTTAATTTGCTTCAACTATAAATATCTATGCCGACTGCTTTTTTGGCCTAACAATTCATTCATTCAAAAATTCTTAGTTTCCTCGCTAGACATCCCTCAAACTTACATAAAAACAATCCCCTTAGGGCCCCCCCCCCCCCCCCCATCAAGATAAATGTGTAAATGTTTTCGGCCGATTCCTCTTTCAATTACAGGCTCGCTATCGCTCGCCAGGATAAATTCGACACCTAAATGGCACGATAGGTCTTAAAATGTATAACGAAATGGGACGAAAGGTCTTAAAATCGCCAAACAAATGGGCCGAACGTATATACATCTAAAAAATAGTGGGACTAAACACGAGGGAGAAAGGGGACCAGAAAAACGCCCGTTTCCCCTTAAACCTATGACTTCCAATCTACCTTCCTCGGCTGCATCAAAATAGTGTGTATAATGCTGGCCACAATAAACTGCTAAAACACGTCATAATCATCAAAGGGTTAATTTATATCAACACTATATATTCTACCGGCATGGGTTGGTGGTGGTGTAATGGTTTAGGTGCTTATGTTCTGGGTGTGGTGTCCCGAGTTCGAATCCCGGGAGGACCATGTGTGTATTCATTAGTTTATTCAAGTGCATTGGGGTTTGTAATGGATGGTTAAGGGGAGATTTCCACTTGAGGGACTTTTTTCTTGACCCCTCATGTCTCCCTCATGTCTAGCCCCATTACTTTTGAGATTTTAAGAAGTTTGCCCCGTTATTTTGACGATTTTAAGAACTTTCAACCCATTTCTGCCAATTTTAAGACCTTTCGTGCCATTTAGGTGTCGATTTTATCCTGGCGAGCGATAGCGAGCCTGTAATTTAAGAGGAACCGGCTTTCAGCCGGGACATTTTTCTACCGAAAAATGTACACATTTATCTTGAAAGGGGCTCAAGGGGGTGTAATCTTAAGCTTGATGGATATCTAGGGACCAAACTAAAAACCTTCCCTTAATGTTAAGAACGGGGTGTGTTACGACCGGGCACTCGGGTACACTAGGGCTCTTACACAGGACTCGAGTATGGCTCGCTGCCACAACGGAAACACACGATCCCAACCCCAGAGTACTGCCAGCCGAACAAAAAACGCCACTACACTCCAGAGTTCTATCTGCTATAACGGGGTATACAAGAACTCGGTACTAGCGTTTCACACAACAGACTAATAACAAGACGGGAGTTATCTAGTCTGGTCAACAATCAAACAAAGAAGAAAGTACTACAACACTAAAGAATAGTGTTGGCCGAAGCCGAAGTAATCCACCCTTGACTAAGAACTTAAGAAGTCCTCCACCCTCTACTTCGGATCGGCACTATTACGTTACGTTAAACAATAGTCCTCGAGCATCAAGCAAGGAATCTTCTGATAAAGTTAGATGCTTCTCGAATACTCGTAAGAAGTAAGTATCGGATTTTGAACAGCAATTCAATAAGTAACACACTGGCAATTAAAGGCTTTAAGTTGACATAAGAAGAATTATAAGAATAAACAATAGTAAATGGCAAACATTAAGAAGAAGTACTCCGACAATGCACTGACAATAGCCTACTAGGATTGTGCTCGTGGGCCACTAATCTCTAAAGTAGCTAAGCGTGCCACACATGAAATCAATAGTGCATAAACAATAACATACATAAGGAGAAGCTTCAATACTATGCTGTATCTGCTGGTCGAGCAAAGTCTAGCTGGGATATCTAAGGTTAGGAAACAATGGCTGAGCAAGCGGCTCGTAGCCTAGCGAGGTCCTTAAGACTGTGCGGCCAAATTACGTTAATTGACGGGATGCTCTCTTGAGAGATCCAGATCACTAGTATCTGGTTCTCTCCTGGCGATCCTCTCAAAGTCAAGCAAACGAGATAGCACAGTGTTGGGTGGCAGAGGCAAAAGCCCTCACTCGCAACACAGTGCTAAACTCTCAAGGTACACAGTCAGAAAGACCACCTAGGCTTCCCACGTCTCCGTTGCAATTGTACCGGTTCAACCAAAACCTAGTACTCATAGGAAATCACAACTCCCGAAACCCTATCCCAGTCTAGCATTACCTAAACCAGCAGAAAACAGGAACATGGATAATCGTACACAGGGAAATGCATATACGAGTGCAACAAACATCAATCAATCCTATTCTAGTTATCCCTTCCAAAATAGGCTATCTAACAGGCATATATCTCGTGAGAACTCAAGCGATAATACTTTGGCTGACTAAATCTGCACCAAAGGGATCATGGGTTAAAAAGGGACGAGAAGAGAAGAAGATAGGCTGTTCAGAGAGTAGAGAAAGTTCACATCAGTCGGAAGAATATGGATAGTTGCAAGGGATATGAGAAGTCGCTCTGCCTGATGAGTTCTAAAGAATTGTGGCGAGGACCTCTCCTTTTTATACTCGGCCCTCTAGCGGCATATCGCAAACTACTAAGGACCGCCCACTGACAATCATTACGTCATATTCTCTCTCAATCTGGGATCGACAAAGGATTTCCCACGCGCTTGAGGAGGGAGGAGGGAGGAGGGAGGGAGGCCTACCTACCTCGTGGCGCGCTCACTGGCCGTCGTTACATAACTCTCTCTCTTCTCCTCATTATATATAAGTCCCACACACAATACTTATATCTAATGATATAAAATAGAACTCGTTGACTTAGAAGAAAACAAAATACATAATTATAATACTTATAGTACAACGGCTCACGTAAACTGAGTTAGGAAACTCTACACGGACTACAGCCAAAGTTCCTGCCCTGACGATCCTAGCGAGAGTGGGGTCTGACTGAGCGTTCTGTACAGCATGCTCATACTCGGCATGCGTCACACCTCCCCCAAGATTTTACTTGCTCAACCCTGAGCTAAAATCTGACACGCAGAACCTCATCAAACCCCTCACACCCAGCGACCGCATGGCACTAAAACAACGCTGAGTTTATCACTAAAACACATCTTATAAAAAAAAAATTCACATTTCATAACTCCTCCCAACAATAGCAAAAGACATAATATCATGCTCCCAGAGCGAGCTTACAGCAGCTCAGCCGTTTGATAGTTCGTGGACTACTCAAACTCTATAGGCTATGACAAACTTATACAATTATCTATATTAAAAGAAAGAGTTTTTTTATGATTTTTATATTTTAATATGTTTTTTCCGGCTGCACTATAAGGGCAGCCTATTTTTTCTTCTATACCAAACGCTCAACTCCTGCTTTACGACCCAATACGCTGGGCTACAACCGCGAGCCAACAAGCACCAAGCGCAAAATACTACTCAAACTAAAGCAGGAGGCTACCCGTGTGTCAATCTCTCCGGGATCATACACCTGTGATAGCCTACGACTGATCATCTACCCTCGATAAACAATCCGCGATCACATTGTCACATCCCGCAATATGACGGATGTCCAGGTTATACTCCTGCAACATCAAAGACCACCTGGTCAGTCTCATATTGCGATTGTGAAATTGATTTAGGAATCTCAAAGGGTGATGATCAGTGTAGATAACCACGACTGGGCCATAGGCTGGAACATACACCTCGAAGTGCCTGAGCGACAGCACAATCGCCAGTAATTCCTTTTCTATTGTAGAATAGTTCTTTTGTGCAGCATTGAACTTCTTAGAAAAGAAACTTACTGGGTGTTCCACACCTTCATTGTCTGTCTGTAGCAAGACGGCACCAGCCCCTACACCACTAGCATCTGTTGCCAGCTGAAAAGGCCTGTTAAAGTCTGGGGCCCTGAGTATCGGGTGAGTACACAGCAAATGCTTCACCAAATTAAAAGCCTTTTCACACTCAGGCGCCCACAAAAACTTTTTGTCTTTAGATAACAAATCTGTGAGAGGTGCCAACACCGTGGAGTAACCTTTTATAAAGCGTCTGTAGTAGCCTATCATACCCAAGAATCTCATAATCTGCTTCTTGGTGGTTGGGTGCGGAAATTTATTGATAGCCTGTACCTTGTTCTGAGGAGGGCACACCTGTCCCCTTCCCACTACAAACCCAAGGTACTGCACAGTGGCTTTTACGAAGTCACACTTTGCCAAATTTACTACCAGACCTGCTTCACTAAGTTTCCGGAACAAGGTCTCCAGGTGCTCACAATGGCTCTCAAAGTCGTCATCATAAATGATTACATCGTCCAAGTATACGGTGCAATTTGGAATGTCCTTGACAATTTCATTCATCAGGTTCTGAAACGTTGCTGGTGCATTCTTAAGTCCGTAGGGCATAACATTACACCGGTAAGTACTCCCGTCCACCACAAAACCACATACCTCTTTTGCACGCTCGGACAAAGGTACTTGCCAGTAACCTTTTACTAAATCTACTTTAGACAAAAACCGAGCATTACCAATTTTATCAACACTATCATCAACCCGAGGAAGAGGATATGGGTTAGTTGGAGTCAAACCGTTTAGCCTACGGAAATCAATACAGAAGCGTACCTTGCCATCTGGCTTAGGCTGCAGTGTTACGGGGGAAGTCCATTTAACGGTGCCTTTCTCTATCAACCCTCTACCGAGCATATACTCCAACTCATCCCTCAGAGCGGGTAGTTTTATGGGGGGCACACGGTACGGGATTGACTTAAAGGGTAGATGGTCCCCCACGTCAACATCATGCATAGCCTGAGTAGTGAGGCCTGGGTGTTCAGCAAATACAGTGGGGTATGAACCGAGCAACTGACGGATAGCTTCAAACTGCGGCTCAGGCAAATGAGCTATAGCCTCGTCAGCCCTTAGGCTCGAGTTCCCCGCCCACTGATCCGCTGAAACATGGTGATCCCAGCTATCCTCCTCTGAAGCTTGACTGTCCCCCTCTCCTTCTCCACCACGGCCGCAACAAGCCAACACAGGGACAGTGAGAGGCTCAGAGGGGCGCCTCACATACTCTTTTATCAGGTTCACGTGACATAACTGGTTCTTTTTCCTCCGGTCTGGAGTGGCAACAAGGTAATCTAGGTCCGAAATTTTCTCCACAATTTTATAGGGTCCAGTATACTTCGCAGACAAGGGGTTACCAACCAAAGGCAACAAAATTAATACCTCTTGTCCTACAATGAACTTCCGGAGCTTCACTTTGCGATCATACCTGTCCTTCATTAAAGCTTGTGATCCTGTTAAATTCCGACCTGCCATCTCCAGACTCTTAAGCATGCGCTCACGGCTTTCAAACACATACTTTAACAAGGAACAAGGCTGCACAGTTCCTTCCCAAATTTCCCGCAGCATATTAAGGGGGCCCCTGACGCGGTGTCCAAAAATCAGCTCGTTTGGACTAAATCCCAGGCTCTCACCAGGCACTTCCCGAGCAGCAAACAGTACATACGGCAATCCAAGATCCCAATCTCTTCCGTTGTCAGCACAATAACACCTGAGCATGCTTTTAAGGGTGGCATGCCACCGCTCAAGCACCCCTTGGCTCTCAGGGTGATACGCTGACGATACCACCGCCCGTATCCCATGCTGTTGCATTGTTTGCTTAAAGAGATTGGAGGTGAAATTGGACCCCTGGTCAGACTGAATCTCCTCCGGGTACCCGTACCTTGAAAAGTACCACAACAAGTTACTGACTACCGTCTTAGCCATGCCGTTTTTCATGGGGTATGCATCGGGGTATCTAGTGGCAACATCCATGATGGTTAACAAAAATTTATTACCAGCCTTTGTGGGAGGGAGTGGACCAACCATGTCAACAACAATCTTACTAAAAGGTGGCCCAATTACAGGAATAGGGTGCAACGGAGCTTTAGGAATAACTTGGTTTGGTTTCCCGACCCGTTGACAAATATCACATGAGTTTATCCATGACTGCACATGAGACTTCATCCCCGGCCACCAAAACAACTTCCCCAAAGCCGCCACCGTTTTTCTTACCCCCAAATGTCCTGCCAGCGGTGTGTCATGCGCCAAACTCAGTAGGCTATCCCTGCACTCCCGCGGCACCACCAACTGGTCCACTACTCCGGACCCCTTTTTCCAGCTACGGTTAGGGTCTTGAAAACGCCGATAGAGGATGCCATCTAAATAAAAAAAATCTCCCGGCTGTGCATCACCGTCCTCGTCGAGCTCCACAGCTCCATTAGCACACGTTTGGAGCTCAGGGTCCTCCAGCTGCAACCGACGTATATCTGAGGGTGCCAAGCGATCTAACTGCTCCCGGAGCAATGCATGACCCTCCCCGATACTGGGCTGCTCCCTCTGTCTCTCTCGATGTTCATAACGTTGCTGTCGTGGAGACTCGTCATGCCCAGCCTCGTCACTCTCGATGACAGGCCCAGGGGCTACTCCAGAACTAAGTAATGGTGCTAATACTGAATCACCCAGGAGAGCCGCCGAGTCAAAACTCTTAAAACCAACTCCAGCTTTAGCCTCCTCCTGTTGATCGTTCCTCTGCTGGTCTGAAGACGGAGGACTAGGCTGTGACACTTTAGCTGCCCGAGCTCGGGTGACAGCACACGCCATGGGTTGTGCCTGGCACCGCTCGACCCACTCTCGCTCTTCCCTACTCACGTCGGCCGGCCTCTCGGCAACGACTAAGGGTAGAACCTCAGAAGCGGGCATTGCAAAGTCGTTGCCGAGAAGAAGGTCGACGCCCTCCACTGGCAGTTTCTCCACAATCCCAACATCCAATTCACGTGCCACACCATCCACCTCCAACTCCAACCGCACCAGCGGGTATGACCGAGTTGCATTAATACCCTGCACCACTACCACCCGAGCCGCATTTATAGGGTAGCCAGTCAAGTTTTTCATCAAAGTCTGGGAAGCACCTGTATCACGCAAGACCTCTACTCCATGCTTGCGCCCCGCCCACATCACGCAACCCCGTCCTCTATGGTCGCAAAAAACATCCTGAGCAGGGTTCGAGCCTCCCAGGTGCTTCTGCACTGGCTGTGCCTCAGCCTCTGACGAACTGCCCCGGGCAAACTCAGAAGACTTCAGAGACACACCAATGTTGCAGGCCAAAGACACAGCTGCTGTAGGTGGTTTGCTAGGACAGACTCTTGCAAAGTGCCCCTTTTTATGACATTGATAACACTCTAACTCCCCTTTGGGCTTCCCTCGGTACTGGGAAGGGCCCGGCCCCTTCTTAAATGGGACGGTGCTAGTCTTGTGGTCAGTCTTGGTATCGTAACTCTTGTACTTGTTTGCATAAGATATATTACTAACTCGGGGGGGTGGGGCGTCACGCCCCTTGTTACCTGCCTCACTACGCTGGGCAGACCCGCACCCACAAATTAATGATAGCCGGAGGTCAGCCATCTCAGCTGCCTCCTGTAGAGTTTTTGGATTCTTTTTCTTTAATAGTTAGTCATTTCTGCACCTGTACACTTATAAAACTGCTCGAGCAGAAACAGCTCAGTCAACTGTTCGGCCGTCTCAGCTTTCTCAGAACGTGTCCAGTTTGTAAGTGCATCTTTTAAGTCCCGGGCATGTTCAAGAAAGGTCGCCTCCCTAGTCTTTGTAACACCCCGAAACTTCAATCGATATGTTTCTGGTTGCAACTCGTATGCCCGTAGGACAGCTCTCTTCAATTCTGGGTAGTCAATGCAAGACTCTAAAGGCAGTGCATCATAAGCCTTCAGACCCTTACCCGTAAGTCTTGAGGAGACCAGAGCTGCCCACTTCTCTTCAGGCCAATTATGCTCCCTACACTTCTTCTCAAAACGATTAAAAAATTCTGTGACTTCAGTTTCACTAAATGCCGGCACCAACTTGACTAAGTGGGACAAGGACTGTTCTCTTACTTGGCCCTCACGGCCCATCCGAATCCCTGTCGACTCTGCACGAGTCTTATCTAAATCTATTTGAGCACAATATTTCTCTGAGTCGTACCTAAGCTCAGCCTCGTGCCTCCTAACCTCAATCTCATGCCTCCTAGTCTCATTCTCCTGCTTCCTAACCTCAGCCTCAATCTCCTTCTCCTGCTTCCTAGACTCAATTTTAGCAAGCTCAAGTCTAAATATCATATCTGGAGACAGGCAGGAAGAGGGAGCTGCCACTACTGAAGGAGGGGGGGGCAAGAACTGGGGAACCACCATACGCACCGCCCGAGGGCACTCCAATCTTCCAATTCTCATCCCTCTGTGGGAGAGTGCTAACCTCCGGCAACTGAGTGGACGGCACTGTGGGAGTCGAGTGAGAGGGGATCTGGGGAGGAACCCCCCCAAACGCCCTCTCCTCCGAAACCCCATGTCGCCCACGCAACACCCAGGAAATCAGCTCCCCCTTGGACATCCCTCCTACATTGGATCTGCCCAAAACCTTGGCTATCAGGTGCAAGCCATAAATATCCACCCCAGTCAGCCTCCCCTCCGTCACATGGTACTGCTTACTCACAAAAAGTCTAGCATCCTCCTCACTAGTTACTAACGGCACCTCCTCAAATGGCATCTCTCGCTCCTCGTCAGTACTAGGGCACGACATACTGAAGTTCACAAAAAATTCTCGAGACAAAAGTGTTAAACTCCCTTATGTAAGCACTAATTACTAAATTAACTGGAGTCTCTTAAATGCTCTCCTAATTGCCTTACAAAAAAAAATATTCTTCAATATGTACGCTAAAGTACGAACAAACAAATGTTGTACAACTCTGCAAAAAATTATACTGTTCACAAAATCCTAAGCAAGGTCGCCATTTGTTACGACCGGGCACTCGGGTACACTAGGGCTCTTACACAGGACTCGAGTATGGCTCGCTGCCACAACGGAAACACACGATCCCAACCCCAGAGTACTGCCAGCCGAACAAAAAACGCCACTACCCTCCAGAGTTCTATCTGCTATAACGGGGTATACAAGAACTCGGTACTAGCGTTTCACACAACAGACTAATAACAAGACGGGAGTTATCTAGTCTGGTCAACAATCAAACAAAGAAGAAAGTACTACAACACTAAAGAATAGTGTTGGCCGAAGCCGAAGTAATCCACCCTTGACTAAGAACTTAAGAAGTCCTCCACCCTCTACTTCGGATCGGCACTATTACGTTACGTTAAACAATAGTCCTCGAGCATCAAGCAAGGAATCTTCTGATAAAGTTAGATGCTTCTCGAATACTCGTAAGAAGTAAGTATCGGATTTTGAACAGCAATTCAATAAGTAACACACTGGCAATTAAAGGCTTTAAGTTGACATAAGAAGAATTATAAGAATAAACAATAGTAAATGGCAAACATTAAGAAGAAGTACTCCGACAATGCACTGACAATAGCCTACTAGGATTGTGCTCGTGGGCCACTAATCTCTAAAGTAGCTAAGCGTGCCACACATGAAATCAATAGTGCATAAACAATAACATACATAAGGAGAAGCTTCAATACTATGCTGTATCTGCTGGTCGAGCAAAGTCTAGCTGGGATATCTAAGGTTAGGAAACAATGGCTGAGCAAGCGGCTCGTAGCCTAGCGAGGTCCTTAAGACTGTGCGGCCAAATTACGTTAATTGACGGGATGCTCTCTTGAGAGATCCAGATCACTAGTATCTGGTTCTCTCCTGGCGATCCTCTCAAAGTCAAGCAAACGAGATAGCACAGTGTTGGGTGGCAGAGGCAAAAGCCCTCACTCGCAACACAGTGCTAAACTCTCAAGGTACACAGTCAGAAAGACCACCTAGGCTTCCCACGTCTCCGTTGCAATTGTACCGGTTCAACCAAAACCTAGTACTCATAGGAAATCACAACTCCCGAAACCCTATCCCAGTCTAGCATTACCTAAACCAGCAGAAAACAGGAACATGGATAATCGTACACAGGGAAATGCATATACGAGTGCAACAAACATCAATCAATCCTATTCTAGTTATCCCTTCCAAAATAGGCTATCTAACAGGCATATATCTCGTGAGAACTCAAGCGATAATACTTTGGCTGACTAAATCTGCACCAAAGGGATCATGGGTTAAAAAGGGACGAGAAGAGAAGAAGATAGGCTGTTCAGAGAGTAGAGAAAGTTCACATCAGTCGGAAGAATATGGATAGTTGCAAGGGATATGAGAAGTCGCTCTGCCTGATGAGTTCTAAAGAATTGTGGCGAGGACCTCTCCTTTTTATACTCGGCCCTCTAGCGGCATATCGCAAACTACTAAGGACCGCCCACTGACAATCATTACGTCATATTCTCTCTCAATCTGGGATCGACAAAGGATTTCCCACGCGCTTGAGGAGGGAGGAGGGAGGAGGGAGGGAGGCCTACCTACCTCGTGGCGCGCTCACTGGCCGTCGTTACATAACTCTCTCTTCTCCTCATTATATATAAGTCCCACACACAATACTTATATCTAATGATATAAAATAGAACTCGTTGACTTAGAAGAAAACAAAATACATAATTATAATACTTATAGTACAACGGCTCACGTAAACTGAGTTAGGAAACTCTACACGGACTACAGCCAAAGTTCCTGCCCTGACGATCCTAGCGAGAGTGGGGTCTGACTGAGCGTTCTGTACAGCATGCTCATACTCGGCATGCGTCACAGGTGTTACTTAAAACTATGGATATTGTAGGTTTCCTTGTTTCCTTACTCAAATTTCCTTTAGTGCCTATTTTTGTATTATGCATTTATGTATTATTATATTTATTTGACTTTTATATGTATTATGTATTTATGTATTATTATATTTATTTGACTTTTATACCATAAACTGGGATAGGTTCTGTTACGACCGGGCACTCGGGTACACTAGGGCTCTTACACAGGACTCGAGTATGGCTCGCTGCCACAACGGAAACACACGATCCCAACCCCAGAGTACTGCCAGCCGAACAAAAAACGCCACTACCCTCCAGAGTTCTATCTGCTATAACGGGGTATACAAGAACTCGGTACTAGCGTTTCACACAACAGACTAATAACAAGACGGGAGTTATCTAGTCTGGTCAACAATCGAACAAAGAAGAAAGTACTACAACACTAAAGAATAGTGTTGGCCGAAGCCGAAGTAATCCACCCTTGAACTAAGAACTTAAGAAGTCCTCCACCCTCTACTTCGGATCGGCACTATTACGTTACGTTAAACAATAGTCCTCGAGCATCAAGCAAGGAATCTTCTGATAAGTTAGATGCTTCTCGAATACTCGTAAGAAGTAAGTATCGGATTTTGAACAGCAATTTAATGAATAACTCACTGGTAATTAAAGGCTTTAAATTGACATAAGAAGAATTATAAGAATAAGCAATAGGATATGGCAAACATTAAGAAGAAGTACTCCGACAATGCACTGGCAATAGCCTACTAAGATTGTGCTCGTGGGCCACTAATCTCTGAAGTAGCTAAGCGTGCCACACATGAAATCAATAGTGCTTAAACAATAATATACATAAGGAGAAGCTTCAATACTATGCTGTATCTGCTGGTCGAGCAAAGTCTAGCTGGGATATCTAAGGTTAAGAGACAATGGCTGAGCAAGCGGCTCGTAGCCTAGCGAGGTCCTTAAGACTGTGCGGCCAAATTACGGTAATTGACGGGATGCTCTCTTGAGAGATCCAGATCACTAGTATCTGGTTCTCTCCTGGCGATCCTCTCAAAGTCAAGCAAATGAGATAGCACAGTGTTGGGTGGCACAGGCAAAAGCCCTCACTCGCAACACAGTGCTAAACTCCCACGGTACACAATCAAAAAGACCCCCTAGGCTTCCCACGTCTCCGTTGCAATTGTGCTGGTTCAACCAACCTAGCACTCATAGGAAATCACAACTCGAGGAACCCTATCCCAGTCTAGCATTACCTAAACCAGCAGAAAACAGGAACATGAATAATAGTACACAGGGAAATACATATACGAGTGCAACAAACATCAATCAATCCTATTCTAGTTGACCCTTCCAAAATAGGCTATCTAACAGGCACTTATCTCGTGAGAACTCAAGCGATAATACTTTGGCTGACTAAATCTGCACCAAAGGGGTCATGGAGGTTAAACAGGGACGAGAAGAGAAGAAGATAGGCTGTTCAGAGAGTAGAGAAAGTTCACATCAGTCGGAAGAATATGGATAGTTGCAAGGGATATGAGAGGTCGCTTTGCCTGATGAGTTCTGAGGAGCTACGGCGGGGACCCCTCTTTATACCCGGCCCCGTAGCGAGCATAACGGCAATCATGACGTCACATTCTCTCTCTCAATCTGGGATCGACAAAGGATTCCCACGCGCTTGATGAGGGGGGAGGGAGGGGGGAAGGAGGGAGGAGGGAGTGAGGCCTACACACCTCGTGGCGCGCACACTGTCCTCCGTTACATAACTCGCTCTCTCTCATCATTATATGTATAAATCTCCCACACACAATACTTATGTATAATGATTTAAAATAGAACTCGTTGACTTAAAAGAAAACAAAATACATAATTATAATACTTATAGTACAACGGTTCACATAAACTAAGTTAGGAAACTCTACACAGACTACAGCCAAAGTTCCTGCCCTGACGATCCTAGCGAGAGTGGGGCCTGACTGGGCGTTCTGTACAGCATGCTCATACTCGACATGCGTCACACCTCCCCCAAGATTTTACTTGCTCAACCCTGAGCTAAAATCTGATATACAGAACCCCATCAAACCCCTCACACCCAGCGACCGCATGGCACTAAAACAACGCTGAGTTTATCACTAAAACACATCTTATAAAAAAAAAATTCACATTTCATAACTCCTCCCAACAATAGTAAAAGACACAATATCATGCTCCCAGAGCGAGCTTACAGCAGCTCAGCCGTTTGATAGTTCGTGGACTACTCAAACTTTATAGGCTATGACCAACTTATACAATTATCTTCATCAAAAAGAAAGAGTTTTTATATGATTTTTATATTTTAATATGTTTTTTCCGGCTGCACTATAAGGGCAGCCTATTTTCTTCTATACCAAACGCTCAACAATCCTGCTTTACGACCCAATACGCTGGGCTACAACCGCGAGCCAACAAGCACCAAGCGCAAAATACTACTCAAACTAAAGCAGGAGGCTACCCGTGTGTCAATCTACCCAGGATCATATACCCCTGAACGACCACATGCAACCTCGTTGTCACAACCGGCAATATGGCTTATGTCCAGGTTATATACCAATAACCTTAGTGACCACCTGGTCAGCCTCATATTCCGATTGTGAAACTGGTCCAAGATCTCGAGAGGGTAATGATCTGGGTAAACTACACCGACCGGACCATAGGCTGGAACATATATCTCGAAATGCCCCAGCGCATCATTGTCCTTTTCACTTTCATTCATCAGGCTCTGACACGTTGCTGGTGCATTCTTAAGTCCGTAGGGCATAACATTACACTGGTAGGTACTCCCGTCCACAACAAAACCACATACCTCTTTAGCGCGCTCGGACAAAGGTACTTGCCAGTAACCTTTTACTAAATCAACTTTAGACAAAAACCGAGCATTACCAATTTTATCAACACTATCATCAACCCGAGGAAGAGGATATGGGTTAGTTGGAGTCAAACCGTTTAGCCTACGGAAATCAATACAGAAGCGTACCTTGCCATCTGGTTTAGGCTGCAGTGTTACGGGGGAAGTCCATTTAACGGTACCTTTCTCTATCAACCCTCTACCGAGCATATACTCCAACTCATCCCTCAGAGCGGGTAGTTTTATGGGGGGCACACGGTATGGGATTGACTTAAAGGGTAGATGGTGCCCCACGTCAACATCATGCATAGCCTGAGTAGTGAGGCCTGGATGTTCAGCGAATACAGTGGGGTATAAACCGAGCAACTGACGGATAGCTTCAAATTGCGGCTCAGGCAAATGGGCTATAGCCTCGTCAGCCCTTAGGCTCGAGTTCCCCGCCCACTGATCCGCTGAAACATGGTGATCCCAGCTATCCTCCTCTGAAGCTTGACTGTCCCCCTCTCCTTCTCCACCACGGCCGCAACAAGCCAACACAGGGACAGTGAGAGGCTCAGAGGGGCGCCTCACATACTCTTTTATCAGGTTCACGTGACATAACTGATTCTTCTTCCTCCTGTCTGGAGTGGCAACAAGGTAATCTAGGTCCGAAATTTTCTCCACAATTTTATAGGGTCCAGTATACTTCGCCGACAAGGGGTTACCCACCAAAGGCAACAAAATCAACACCTCCTGTCCCACAATGAACTCCCGGAGCTTCACTTTGCGATCATACCTGTCCTTCATTAAAGCTTGTGACCCTGTTAAATTCCGACCTGCCATCTCCAGACTCTTAAGCATGCGCTCACGGCTTTCAAACACATACTTCAACAAGGAACAAGGCGGCACAGTTCCTTCCCAAATTTCCCGCAGCATATTAAGGGGGCCCCTGACTCGGTGTCCAAAAATCAGCTCGTTTGGACTAAATCCCAGGCTCTCACCAGGCACTTCCCGAGCAGCAAACAGTACATACGGCAATCCAAGATCCCAATCTCTTCCGTTATCAGCACAATAACACCTGAGCATGCTTTTAAGGGTGGCATGCCACCGCTCAAGCACCCCTTGGCTCTCAGGGTGATACGCTGACGATACCACCGCCCGTATTCCATGCTGTTGCATTGTTTGCTTAAAGAGATTGGAGGTGAAATTGGACCCCTGATCAGACTGAATCTCCTCCGGGTACCCGTACCTTGAAAAGTACCACAACAAGTTACTGACTACCGTCTTAGCCATGCCGTTTTTCATGGGGTATGCATCGGGGTATCTAGTGGCAACATCCATGATGGTTAACAAAAATTTATTACCAGCCTTTGTGGGAGGGAGGGGACCAACCATGTCAACAACAATCTTACTAAAAGGTGGCCCAATTACAGGAATAGGGTGCAACGGAGCTTTAGGAATAACTTGGTTTGGTTTCCCGACCCGTTGACAAATATCACATGAGTTTATCCAGGACTGCACATGAGACTTCATCCCCGGCCACCAAAACAACTTCCCCAAAGCCGCCACCGTTTTTCTTACCCCCAAATGTCCTGCCAGCGGTGTGTCATGCGCCAAACTCAGTAGGCTATCCCTGCACTCCCGCGGCACCATCAACTGGTCCACTACCCCGGACCCCATCTTCCAGCTACGGTTAGGGTCTTGAAAACGCCGATACAGGATGCCATCTAAATAAAAAAAATCTCCCGGCTGTGCATCACCGTCCTCGTCGAGCTCCACAGCTCCATTAGCACACGTTTGGAGCTCAGGGTCCTCCAGCTGCAACCGACGTATATCTGAGGGTGCCAAGCGATCTAACTGCTCCCGGAGCAATGCATGACCCTCCCCGATACTGAGCTGCTCCCTCTGTCTCTCTCGATGTTCATAACGTTGCTGTCGTGGAGACTCGTCATGCCCAGCCTCGTCACTCTCGATGACAGGCCCAGGGGCTACTCCAGAACTAAGTAATGGTGCTAATACTGAATCACCCAGGAGAGCCGCCGAGTCAAAACTCTTAAAACCAACTCCAGCTTTAGCCTCCTCCTGTTGATCGTTCCTCTGCTGGTCTGAAGACGGAGGACTAGGCTGTGACACTTTAGCTGCCCGAGCTCGGGTGACAGCACACGCCATGGGTTGTGCCTGGCACCGCTCGACCCACTCTCGCTCTTCCCTACTCACGTCGGCCGGCCTCTCGGCAACGACTAAGGGTAGAACCTCAGAAGCGGGCATTGCAAAGTCGTTGCCGAGAAGAAGGTCGACGCCCTCCACTGGCAGTTTCTCCACAATCCCAACATCCAATTCACGTGCCACACCATCCACCTCCAACTCCAACCGCACCAGCGGGTATGACCGAGTTGCATTAATACCCTGCACCACCACCACCCGAGCCGCATTTATAGGGTAGCCAGTCAAGTTTTTCATCAAAGTCTGGGAAGCACCTGTATCACGCAAGACCTCTACTCCATGCTTGCGCCCCGCCCACATCACGCAACCCCGTCCTCTATGGTCGCAAAAAACATCCTGAGCAGGGTTCGAGCCTCCCAGGTGCTTCTGCATTGGCTGTGCCTCAGCCTCTGACGAACTGCCCCGGGCAAACTCAGAAGGCTTCAGAGACACACCAATGTTGCAGGCCAAAGACACAGCTGCTGTAGGTGGTTTGCTAGGACAGACTCTTGCAAAGTGCCCCTTTTTATGACATTGATAACACTCTAACTCCCCTTTGGGCTTCCCTTGGTACTGGGAAGGGCCCGGCCCCTTCTTAAATGGGACGGTGCTAGTCTTGTGGTCAGTCTTGGTATCATAGCTCTTGTACTTGTTTGCATAATGTATATCACTAACTCGGGGGGGTGGGGCGTCACGCCCCTTGTTACCTGCCTCACTACGCTGGGCAGACCCACACCCACGAATTAGTGATAGCCGGAGGTCAGCCATCTCAGCTGCCTCCTGTAGAGTTTTAGGGTTCTTTTCTTTAATAGTTAAAGTCATATCTGCACCAGTACACTTATAAAACTGCTCGAGCAGAAACAGCTCAGTCAACTGTTCGGCCGTCTCAGCTTTCTCAGAACGTGTCCAGTTTGTAAGTGCATCTTTTAAGTCCCGGGCATGTTCAAGAAAGGTCGCCTCCCTAGTCTTCGTAACACCCCGAAACTTCAATCGATATGTTTCTGGTTGCAACTCGTATGCCCGTAGGACAGCTCTCTTCAATTCTGGGTAGTCAATGCAAGACTCTAAAGGCAGTGCATCATAAGCCTTCAGACCCTTACCCGTAAGTCTTGAGGAGACCAGAGCTGCCCACTTCTCTTCAGGCCAATTATGCTCCCTACACTTCTTCTCAAAACGATTAAAAAATTCTGTGACTTCAGTTTCACTAAATGCTGGCACCAACTTGACTAAGTGGGACAAGGACTGTTCTCTTACTTGGCCCTCCCGGCCCATCCGAATCCCTGTCGACTCTGCACGAGTCTTATCTAAGTCTATCTGAGCACAATATTTCTCGGAGTCGTATCTAAGCTCAGCCTCGTGCCTCCTGGTCTCATCCTCCTGCTTCCTAGTCTCATCCTCCTGCCTCCTGGTCTCATTCTCCTGCTTCCTAGACTCAGCCTCAATCGCATACTTCCTAGACTCAGTCTCAATCGCATACTTCCTAGACTCAGCCTCGATTTTAGCAAGCTCGAGTTTAAATATCATCTCGGGAGACAGGCCGGAAGAGGGAGCTGCCACTATTGAAGGAGGGGGGGCAAGAACTGGGGAACCACCATACGCACCGCCCGAGGGCACTCCAATCTTCCAATGCTCATCCCTCTGTGGGAGAGGGCTAACCTCCGGCAACTGAGTGGACGGCACTGTGGGAGTCGAGTGAGAGGGGATCTGGGGAGGAACCCCCCCAAACGCCCTCTCCTCCGAAACCCCATGTCGCCCACGCAACACCCAGGAAATCAGCTCCCCCTTGGACATCCCTCCTACATTGGATAGACCCAAAACCTTGGCTATCAGGTGCAAGCCATAAACATTCACCCCAGTCAGCCTCTCCTCCGTCACGTGGTACCGCTTACTCACAAAAAGTCTAGCATCCTCCTCACTAGTTACTAACGGCACCTCCTCAAATGGCATCTCTCGCTCCTCGTCAATACTAGGGCACGACATACTGAAGTTCACAAAAAATTCTCGAGACAAAAGTGTTAAACTCCCTTATGTAAGCACTAATTACTAAATTAACTGGAGTCTCTTAAATGCTCTCCTAATTGCCTTACAAAAAAAAAATTCTTCAATATGTACGCTAAAGTACGAACAAACAAATGTTGTACAACTCTGCAAAAAATTATACTGTTCACAAAATCCTAAGCAAGGTCGCCATTTGTTACGACCGGGCACTCGGGTACACTAGGGCTCTTACACAGGACTCGAGTATGGCTCGCTGCCACAACGGAAACACACGATCCCAACCCCAGAGTACTGCCAGCCGAACAAAAAACGCCACTACCCTCCAGAGTTCTATCTGCTATAACGGGGTATACAAGAACTCGGTACTAGCGTTTCACACAACAGACTAATAACAAGACGGGAGTTATCTAGTCTGGTCAACAATCGAACAAAGAAGAAAGTACTACAACACTAAAGAATAGTGTTGGCCGAAGCCGAAGTAATCCACCCTTGAACTAAGAACTTAAGAAGTCCTCCACCCTCTACTTCGGATCGGCACTATTACGTTACGTTAAACAATAGTCCTCGAGCATCAAGCAAGGAATCTTCTGATAAGTTAGATGCTTCTCGAATACTCGTAAGAAGTAAGTATCGGATTTTGAACAGCAATTTAATGAATAACTCACTGGTAATTAAAGGCTTTAAATTGACATAAGAAGAATTATAAGAATAAGCAATAGGATATGGCAAACATTAAGAAGAAGTACTCCGACAATGCACTGGCAATAGCCTACTAAGATTGTGCTCGTGGGCCACTAATCTCTGAAGTAGCTAAGCGTGCCACACATGAAATCAATAGTGCTTAAACAATAATATACATAAGGAGAAGCTTCAATACTATGCTGTATCTGCTGGTCGAGCAAAGTCTAGCTGGGATATCTAAGGTTAAGAGACAATGGCTGAGCAAGCGGCTCGTAGCCTAGCGAGGTCCTTAAGACTGTGCGGCCAAATTACGGTAATTGACGGGATGCTCTCTTGAGAGATCCAGATCACTAGTATCTGGTTCTCTCCTGGCGATCCTCTCAAAGTCAAGCAAATGAGATAGCACAGTGTTGGGTGGCACAGGCAAAAGCCCTCACTCGCAACACAGTGCTAAACTCCCACGGTACACAATCAAAAAGACCCCCTAGGCTTCCCACGTCTCCGTTGCAATTGTGCTGGTTCAACCAACCTAGCACTCATAGGAAATCACAACTCGAGGAACCCTATCCCAGTCTAGCATTACCTAAACCAGCAGAAAACAGGAACATGAATAATAGTACACAGGGAAATACATATACGAGTGCAACAAACATCAATCAATCCTATTCTAGTTGACCCTTCCAAAATAGGCTATCTAACAGGCACTTATCTCGTGAGAACTCAAGCGATAATACTTTGGCTGACTAAATCTGCACCAAAGGGGTCATGGAGGTTAAACAGGGACGAGAAGAGAAGAAGATAGGCTGTTCAGAGAGTAGAGAAAGTTCACATCAGTCGGAAGAATATGGATAGTTGCAAGGGATATGAGAGGTCGCTTTGCCTGATGAGTTCTGAGGAGCTACGGCGGGGACCCCTCTTTATACCCGGCCCCGTAGCGAGCATAACGGCAATCATGACGTCACATTCTCTCTCTCAATCTGGGATCGACAAAGGATTCCCACGCGCTTGATGAGGGGGGAGGGAGGGGGGAAGGAGGGAGGAGGGAGTGAGGCCTACACACCTCGTGGCGCGCACACTGTCCTCCGTTACATAACTCGCTCTCTCTCATCATTATATGTATAAATCCCCCACACACAATACTTATGTATAATGATTTAAAATAGAACTCGTTGACTTAAAAGAAAACAAAATACATAATTATAATACTTATAGTACAACGGTTCACATAAACTAAGTTAGGAAACTCTACACAGACTACAGCCAAAGTTCCTGCCCTGACGATCCTAGCGAGAGTGGGGCCTGACTGGGCGTTCTGTACAGCATGCTCATACTCGACATGCGTCACAGTTCTTTAGGTTAGTTTGTATTTAATGTAATAGAAATTAAGAAACTAAAACCCACATAGATATTATATAATTATAGCATTGGTTACAAATTAGTCAAGATAAGATGAATATGCATAGCGTTATTATATTAAAATTTGCAATTAGTAGTCTACCAAACATTTCATCGCCGAATGCACACTGTAACCATCATCTTATAATTATATAGTTCAAATATGCATTTGTTATGTAGACAGAACCGAGTAATTGTTAGGCTATGTCTTAAATATATTTACAATATACCATATATTATATAATAATTATAAGGCATTGATATTTGATAAGCATTCCCTATGTAAGGAGTGACTAATATCGCATTATTATTATTATTCCCTGCCTTTGAGTTATCAGCATGTGTGTTTTCATGTAGTCCCTCTGGTAGACCTATTAACCATAATACGCTCTTGATCGACCAGTAGTAAAAGGATTATTACAAAATAATATAGTTAGGCAGGGTTTTTGTGCGATCAGTTAAAACTCCATGAGTAGGCTATGCGAGCCTCCCGCAAAAAAAAAAAAAACATGTCTACGTCGCCGAGAACTCTGTTTTGTAATGCCATAGTTATCAATGTATTCAGATTGGTAAATAGTGTTAGGATAGTCATTCTAATAAACTAGTTTACTCATCCACGGCCTTGACTATTGAATTATGTACACACCTTATAAAATGCAGTACATAGGCTAAGGAACCGTAGATGCGCAATCCTTCAATTTTTCAAACTCTGAATACTAACCTTCCGTAAGCGATATTTAACATTTAAATTTTACATTTCTTCTATAATTTCATTTATTAGATATGATTATGTATAGTTATTACAATTACATAAAAAGTATTGCATATTTTAAGCAGGTTTTGAAGCTAGGAGAAAACTGTGTCGTCTGCAGTTGGTTGGTGATAGTATGATGCCGTGTGCTAATTATTACCAACGTCGATCGTCCCGATGCAAGTTGGTTGGTCAATTGGTTGGTCGGATTAGTGCTCGTGTGATACCCGCTTAACTCTACCTCGACGTGTTCACTGTCCTTCCAAAGCTAACCATAGCCTGTATAACCAAATAACAGCACCGCACTGAAAGGGTTAAAGGCCTACACTGACCTAGGTTCACTCTATTGACCTGTATACAGTATACTGACTGGGTGTAACGTGATGAGTGTATATCAACAAAATAATGATCTTGTATTTAGCTACCCTGGCAACTCGTATGCTGGACTCCACTATTCCTATATTTAAGGGGGTAATGCTTGGATTTTGGTCTAAATATTTATATATATATATATTTTTGAGTTTCCTCGCTAGACTTCCATCAAGCTTAGAAAAACACCCTCTATACCCGCTTCCAAGAAAAATGTGTACATTTTTCGGTAGAAAAATGTCTCATCCGAAGACCGGTTCCTTCTAAAATTAGAGGCTCGCTTTCGCTCGCCAAGAAAAAATCAACAGCTAAAGGGCACGAAGGGTTTTAATATTGACAAAAAAATTATGCGAAAGGTCTCAAAATCGCCAAACTAACGGGAAAGTCTCAAAACCTCAAACTAATATGCTAAACATGAGGGACAAGGGGGTCCAGACAAAGCTAGTACTACCCCCGTAAGCTAAGACTTATGAAGAGAAGGGAGTACTATTACAAGTAGCAACCTTTATAGTTCTTCATGGACAAATCTGTTTCTTAACTCTTTTGTTCTGGCTAGTAATATATGATATTATTCAGCTTAGGAAGAAATTGTGGGAGTCAGACGGTTTATTAACCCTTTCCCTGCGGGAGACGTTCCCGAACGCCATGGAAATTTACAGCAATTTACAGGCTTTTAAAGCCCCTTAAAGCCTATCAAATTGAGTGCGAGGGAGCGGGAGCACGACAGGCCACGCGTCCTTCTCCCAGCCAGGCGACCGCGGCATTGAGGGCTCTGAGCCAGAGTCTCGCGAGATATACAGTGCTGCCAAAGGCAAGTGTAGCGAGCGATAATTGCTCATTTTAGTGAATGTCTATGGTAGCGCTGCGGGTGAGCTCCGCAAGCTACGAAGCTCGTATTGGTGTCATTTTGAAGCTATTTTCTTCAAGTTTTCGGCTGAATACATTTAATTTCATTCAGCCACTTGCCTAATCAATCAGGAGTGCCTGAATGAGCCCTAATATGGCGGAAATATGCCCGCAGCATAAGTGTTAAGGGGGTAGTGCTGTATTTTTTGGGCTATTTATTAATTAATTCATTTAATTTTGAGTTTCCTCGTTAGACCTCAATCAAGCTTTAACCTCTTAAGGACGGGGCCGTTTGTGACATGACCTACCTGCCAGGCGGGTATATTTACCAAAAACGTGCTTCATTCCATGCTCTTTTTCATGCATAAAAAAGGGCTAAAGCGTAATCAATTATGTATCCGTGAAAGGGCGATAATAGAGCTTTCCAATGACACATGAATCATCCTTGTACGACCACAGGTTATCCTGTAGCGATTGCGCAACCAGAGGTGAAAATACCCTAAATAATGTAATTTCCTATTTTTTTTCCTTATCTCGCGAGGCCAGGTGTGTGTAGGGAGGCGGCGGTGGTCCCAGACGCGCCCACTGGTGGTGCCGAGCGGTCAGAGCTCGCCTTTCGTCCTCCCATCGCGTGGACTCTCTCTCAGAGCCCCTAATGTGCTCACACCTCCTCCTCGCTACCGCCAGACGCTGCAGACGCTCTGTCAACGCTCTCACGATATCGATCATAATTTGAGTATTAACTACTTATCCTCTTCATTCTTGTGCATGAAAGGTGGTTAAGAGCACGTTTAACCATCCTGTAGTTTAGTAAGTAACACTGCACGATATTTCGCTGTGTATTGACTGATAAACTTTGTGTTTATCACAAGACTCCTGCTCGGACAGGGCGCCACTAGCGCCATCTGTTGTTTTGTTTTGTTTGTAAACAAACGCTCTCTTCTTAGTTGATATAAAATCGTAGCCCCTAATTTTACCCATTACCTACTGTAGTAAGTATCAATTTAACTGCCTTGTATGTAAGTAAAGCTTTGCATATTAATTTGCTAATAAACAATATTGTGTACTAACTAACCTGCCTACAGGAACGAACGCCGACGCCATTTTGTAAACAAACTTTTTTTGGGGATTATACATATTAAATTCCAGCCAATTTTGTAGTAAATTTAAGTGCATTCATTTATCTTTTCCCCCTAGATATATTCTTGACTTTTTCTCCTCAGAGTGATTTTACTTTAAGCTAAGGGTGGTATTTGTACAAACTAACCTAGCTTAACCCAACCTGCCAAGCTTTTAACCTAATCCAAACCTAGCCTAGCCTATAGCCAGCCAATCTGTTGTTCTTATTAACTCTAGTAGATATTGTATTTAGTATCCTACTGTAGCTATATATATCTGTATTTTAGTTGTTGCTTGCACGATCTTGTAGTAACCTTTGACTGATACATTTTGTTTTGTTTTATCTAAAAAGAGTAGGCTACTGCTTTACTAGGCTACAGTGACACCAGGGCCATCTGTTGATACAGTATATTAACCCCTTGTGTGCGGTCACACTTTATTTTTATATAATCTCTATTTGGTGAATTGTATATTTAGTTACATATTCTGTTATATATATATATATTTGTTTAAGGTTAGGTTATCACACCTGGTAGCCTATTTCTGCGTATTTCAATTTTATTATTTTCGGTTAGGCTATTCAACGCTGGTAGCCTATTGGTGCGTATTTAAATTTTTTAAAAACTTTTGGTTAGGCTATCGCCCCTGGAAGCCTAATTCTGCGTATCTCAAATTTTTTGTTTTCGGTTAGGCTATCACCCCTGATAACCTATTGTTGTGTATTTCAACATTGTTTTCGGTTGAAGTGATTGAAGTGTTTCTAAAGTGAGTGAAGTGTTTTAAAGTGAGTTAAGTGTTTTAAAGTGAGTTAAGTGTTTTAACACTAGATTAGCGGGCTAGCTGTTTATTTATATGTACCGCCCAGCGGGGTGTTTTCAGCCAAAATAGGGCTGTTTACGTGATCATTTTCATGCCTAAATAAGACCCAGAGTGTAAAACAAGTATCTATCCCTGAAAGGGCATAAACAGAGCTTTCCAATGACACCATAACGATCCTTTTATGATGGCTAGTTTTCTTGCAACAACCGCGCAACGCGAGTGCAAAAAGCATGTAATTCGGCACTTTCCCCATACAATTCCGTATGTAGCGAGTGAGAGAGGGAGGGAGGAGGTGGGATTCGTGTCAGTAGGTTCGCCGCGCTGGTCTGGAGCAGTCATACGCTCGCTACTCTCCTGCCACCACTTGTCTCTCTCTCTCAGCAACATTACGTGCTGAAATTGCCACACGACCTATGTCGAGCGCCGCCAGATAGTCCAGATTTATTATACTCGACTTATGTTGCGCGCCGCTATTTATGGGTTAAAGTGAGTGAAGTGATCTGAAGAAACTGACTGTTACCATGCCTCGCACTTGTACGAACTGCGCCAGTAGGTTTGGTGAGTCCATGTTTGTTACTGTCGATCTTCAAGTCTGCCGTCTCTGCCAGCAACAAGAGAATTTGACAGTGAAATTAGATGAAGCCTACAACAAGATCAACGTCGTCACCATGAAGCTGGAATCACTCCAAGAGTTTGTAACACTCAACGTTGGAGTACCACAAACTTCAATTGTCACCGCAACTCCAGCAGCCACCAACGCCCCAACGTCAACTGCCAACAATTCAACGCCTGCAGTAGCCATTTCATCTGATGGTTCCGATACTCAAGAAACAAATAGTAACTCTCTTCCCCCTCAAGACAACTTCCGTGTTGTGAGGAACAACGTTTGCCCCAAGACCAGGAAACCCATACCGATTACTGAGTGTCAAAACCGCTTCCAGATACTCGCAGACTCAGATGACGAAGCGGAAATAGAAGAAGTCCGGCTCGTGGGAGACTCGATGATACGTGGTCAGCTCACAGAGTTTTGCGCCAGAGCACCTAAGACCAGGAAGCGTTTTTGTATCCCTGGTGGTGGTGTGGACGACGTAGTTGCTGCAGTTGACGAAGTATCTAAGCTGGCCCCTGCTAATACAATGTACATCATCCACGTTGGATCCAACGATGTACAGCGAACCCGGTCGGAAGATTTGCTTTTAAAGTACCAGCAGCTGATCAAGTCGTTTAAGGAGAAGTCATCAAGGATCATCGTCTCAGGAATCGTCCCCCGGCTTGGTGTAGAGAGCCGATTTTACAACATAGCCAGCAGCACAAATCGTTGTCTAGCAAACCTCTGCAGGAAGGAAAACGTGGGATTCGTCGACACCTGGGACAATTTCTACTACGATGACTATTTGTTTTCGGACGATGGAGTTCATCTGAACCAGGTGGGAGCAGCACGTTTTGGGCGTCTTCTCAACGATGCGGTGAAGGATTTTCGGAGAAGAAATCGACTCAGCACAGGACAACCAGGAAGGAGGACCGAAGACAGCGAGGGCGGCAACCTGCGAAGGAATTAAATGCTAATCTGTCAAGAACCGCGAATTTGGATAAAGCTCCACCAACACGACCCAAATTCAAAACCGCCAGGGATAACGACCGAGGACCGATGTCAGCCATGAATGTAAATGTAGATCCGATCAGAACCAAAAATTTGATTAAAGAACGTTCTGTGAGTTCTAAAACCGCAACTTTAAAGGTTTTCTATGCAAACGCTCGTAGCATACGCAATAAATTTTCAGATTTAGAGGAACTAGTGTTTACTGAAAATTATGATGTGATTGGTATAACAGAATCTTGGCTCAATACAGTAGATAGAGACTTTTTAGCAGAGTATTCACTTCCCGGTTATGTAATATTTGAGAAAAGCCGAATAAATAAAAATGGAGGTGGCGTTTTATTTTATATCAAAGAAAGTCTTAACCCGACCCTCTTGTCAAAACCTCAAATTGTGAACGTCGACACATCTTTTGTGCTAATAAAGAATAATAAAGGTACAAAAATAATACTTGCATTAATATACAGACCTCCAGCTCAATCAGTGCAAACTGACCGAGAAATTTATGAACAAATTGCAGATGTAAGTAACTCACAAGATACCGTATTTTTTGGCGACTTTAATTTACCTGTGACCAAGTGGGGCGATACTCTTACTTCACACTCCGGACATGACTTGTATACGAACTTGCAAGAGAGTTCGCTTTATCAATTTGTTCGAACACCGACCCGTGGTAATAACGTTCTTGACATTGTACTTGCAACAAAAGAAGAATTAATAGAGAATTTGAATGTTGGTGATGAATTCAGTAACAGCGACCATCATACGATAACTTTCACTTTAAACTTTACTAGTAACGAACCAAATAGTAGCATCGAAAAAGTCCCTAATTTCAAGAAAGCAAACTTTCATAAACTTAGAGCTATGTTTAAAGAAACTGACTGGAGCTTTTTAATTAACAATAACGACATAAATACATCTTGGAAGTTATTCGAAATCACTTACCTAAAAGCAGTGCAAGACTGCATACCATCGAAAATACGGCGTCCAGGCCATAATAATAAGCCCAAATGGTGGAATAAAGATATTTCAAACTGCCTGCTTGCTAAAAAAATTTGCTAATGATAGATTAAAATCCTCACAAAATGACGAAGAACGGGTGAAATTTGTAGAGCTACGACGCAAAGCCAAAAAGTTAATTAAGCAAAGTAAAAAGACCCTAGAGTTACATATTGCGAATCAAAGTAAAACAAACCCGAAAGAATTCTATAGTTATATCAGAAAGAAAAAAGTAGTTACTTCAACTGTTGGATCGTTAGTCGATGAAAATGGAGAATACACCAAAGACGAAGTACAAATGAGTAATGCCCTCAATACCTTCTTTGCATCAGTTTTTACAACAGAAGACCTCAGTGATATCCCTACACCATCGCCGATTCAGATTGATAATTCAGATGTTCTATGCAATATCACCGTTACAGAGAGAGAAGTATTGAATTGTTTAGATAAACTCAAGGTAAATAAAACGCCTGGACCTGATACAATCTCGCCTAGAGTTCTAAAGGAAGCTAAGGATGAGCTCTTCAAACCACTGACATTACTATTCAATAAATCCTTGCAGTCTGGAACTATGCCTGATCAGTGGAAGCTAGCCAACGTAACACCGATATTAAAAAAAGGCAGCAAATCCCTACCCAGTAACTATCGTCCAATTAGCTTAACCTCAGCTGTATGTAAAATGCTAGAAACGGTCATAAGAGACAGACTCGTAAATCACTTAGAGGAAAATAACATACTTAAAGATATTCAACACGGCTTTCGTAAAAAACGTTCCTGTTTAACAAACCTCTTAGACTTCTTCCACGATATCCTCAACCTCTACGATGAGAGTAAAGCTGTAGATATTATATTCCTTGATTTTCAAAAGGCCTTTGACAAAGTTCCCCACAAACGTTTACTGCTAAAACTAAAAGCGCATGGAATACAAGACGGTGTGTTGAAATGGATAGAAAATTGGCTCAGCGACAGAAAGCAAAGAGTAGTCATAAACGGTAAGGCATCTAAATGGACCAATGTAAGTAGCGGGGTACCCCAGCGATCGGTACTAGGACCAATTCTCTTTCTAATTTACATCAATGACTTAGATGAGGGTCTCACCTGTACAATCTCAAAATTTGCTGACGATACAAAAATTGCAAATAGCGTACTCTCAAAAGATCAAGTTGACGATATGCAACACAATCTAGATAAATTGTCATGTTGGGCCCAAATTTGGCAAATGAGTTTCAATGCGGATAAATGTAAAGTACTACATATCGGATACCTAAATGAAAAAGCAAACTATTCGATGAATGGCACTCAGCTTAAGAATGTAAACAGAGAAACCGATCTGGGAGTAACAATATCGAGTAACCTAAAAATGGGTCAACAGTGTTCAGAAGTTGTTAAGAAGGCAAACAAAATAATTGGCTTTATAGGCAGATCATTTGAGCATAAATCCAAAGACGTAATCCTAACCCTTTACAATTCCTTAGTCCGCCCTCTTCTGGAATACTGCGTTCAATGCTGGTGCCCTTATTACCAAAAAGACATAAACAAGCTAGAACGAGTTCAACGTAGAGTTACCAAAATGATACCTAGCCTAAAGAACAAACCATACGAAGAGCGCCTTAGAGAATTAAACCTATTTCCTTTAACCCAGCGCAGATTAAGAGGTGACTTAATTCAAGTGTTCAAAATCATCAAAGGCATCGACAATATGAACTGTAGTAAGTACTTCACTATCGACCAATCTAATTACACGCGGGGAAACAGTTGCAAAATTATTGGTAAATCTTTTAACTCACACGAATCTAAGAATTTCTTCTTCAATCGAGTTGTCAACTTGTGGAATGGGCTTCCCCGAGACGTTATAGACTGCAGCACCGTTGATTCATTTAAATTCCGCCTAGATAAATATCTCACATCAAACCCGCGACTGACTGCGTTTGTAAATGAATAACTTTATTTTATCCTCCCCTCAGTTACTAACCCATATGTCCCCTACTAACTTCCTAGTCCTGCCACGTTAGTGGCAGGGCAGTAGTTCCCTTTCCAATGTTCCCTTACCCACTCTAAACCACTGTTTGGACACTTGATCCTCAGTGTTTTGGAGGACAAGCAGCCTAGAAGGGTCACTAGATCTGTTGTTGCTTGATTTCCTTTGTACTTTGTAGAATGCCGCCCATCATATGACGGGTACCGGAGGATAGTCCATTTATCTCTCGCCCGTCATATGACGGTCACCACGGCTTGAGTGTTAAAAAACACCCCCTATACCCTCTTTCAAGATATGTTTGTAAATTTTTCGGTAGAAAAATGTCACGGCCGAAGGCCGGTTCCTTAAAAAATTAAAGGTTCGCTATCGCTCGCCAGGAAAAAATCGACACCTAAACGGCACGAAAGGTCTTCATATTGACAAAGTAATGGGGCGATAGGTCTCAAAATCGCCAAACTAGTAAACGAACGTCTTAAAATCGCAAAACTAATGGGTCTAAACATGAGGGAGAAGGGGGTCCATAAAAAGCGAGTACCTCCCCTTTAAGACAGACTGTGCCCCATTGATTCGTCAAAGACCTTCCAAAATGTAATAAAATCGTCTAGAACAAAGTCAAAACGTGTCCTCGAAAAATGACCGAGTTAATTTGATTGGTTTGCTTGAGGAATAAATAATTAGTTGTTGTAATTATTAGCACTCCAATAATAACGCCATAACTGAGGTTGTCAGTGACTGTAGAGTGTTATATTAGTTGGCGGTAAATTGCCTTGTCCCCATCTTGGTTATTCAGATATTGACACCATTTTGTAACGTAACTAAGGAAAACTAGACAATAATAGGCTGTAGAGACATCGTAGTTTCACATTTTCCTTAAGGGGGTGACCTGTTTTTGTACTGTCCTTTTCTATCTTTCTCTGGCTTGTATCCATTTGGCCCCATTCAGCCTACTGGTTTAAGACGTTTATCCCCATCCAGGTGTCAATTTTTTACTGGTGAGCGGTAGCGAGCCAGCATATTTTTAATTTGTGTTTGACAGTAGGCTAAATTTGTACATTTTTCGATAGAAAAATGTCTCCGGCAAAGCCGGATTCCTTCATATAATGCAGGCTCGCTATCGCTCGCCAGGAAGAAATCGACACCTAGATGGGGATAAACGTCTTACAATAGTTGGATGAATGGGGCCGAATGGATACAAGCCAGAGAAAGAGAAAAGGACAGAAATAACAAAAAGCAGGTCACCCCCCTTAAATTACAGACATCAGCTTCGAAGAGGCTAAGCTTTCCACCCGCTGAAGAAACTAGAGGATAGCGAGATATTTGGTGTCAGACATAATTATCTACTAACTAAGTACACAGACAGAATAAGAGTTACATACCAGAAAGTCAGTCAGTCAATACAACATAACCACAAAGACAGTTTTTTCTGGTGTTTTTTGTTTTGAAGTCTGTTGTCAATTCTGGGTGGTTTATATCGAACATATTTTCGCTGATATTGCATTTGATTAGGCCTACCTGGAATTTTATGATAGTCATTAAGGTTTATTTTTCTGTTTATTTTGTATTCTTATATTTTTCTTAAAGTTATCTCCGATAGACCTTCGCCAGGCTTAAAAAACACCCCCAAGATAAAAATTTGTATAATTTTCGGTAGAAAATTATACCAGCCGAAGGTCAGTTCCTTCTAAATTACAGTCTTCCTTTCGCTAGCCAGGAAAAAGAAATCGACACCTAAATGGCACGAAAGATCTTAAAATGGACAAATGAATGGGGCGAAAGTTCTTATAATAGCCAAACTAATGGGGAGAACGTCTTAAAATCTCTAAACCAAATGGGGGAGAAAGGGGGTCTCGAGAAAGCACCCCCTTAATAATGGGAATATTGGATTTTTTATAATTTCAACCAGTATATTATACATATTTTTCCTTCATTACTTCAAAAGAATTGGTGGATTCCTCTTATTTTCTGTTTCCATCGACGGTTACAAAGGCAAGCATCTGCAAGGGAAGAGGAGAGTATATTTTTCGAAACAAGATACTAACTAAATCTTCATATCTGGTATTTTGCCCGTGTTTGAATTGAACCCTTTCACGCATGTGATGCAATTTTGAGCCTATTGGGGATACTTTAAAACCTTTGTTATCATCAGGGGTATTTAGAAACTTTTAGTTTAGTTACTTCAACCTCTGCAGTTGTCTTTGAGTTAGCTGTGGGCAGAAAACTAATTTTGGAGAGGTAATTATAAGAGTGAGAGAACTCTATTTCTTATTGCTAATCTGGCAACCTCTGCGTCATAAACGCGTGAAAGGGTTAACACAACCTGTATAACCAATTCTTATTACATCCATAATATTTGATTACTCTGAATATGACACCTCGCAGTTAGGTATAATTTATCCCAAGACATTCAGTTCAGTGATATTCTTGTCTGGGCACAATATATTTCCTTACCTACAACAAATTATTAGTCAGATTCAAGAAGATAATACTGCTCATAACTGACAATTAACCCTTTCTGTAGCGGTGAGGCATTTATATTTGATTTCAGCAATATATAGACGATTTTATGAAGCTTAGAAAAAAGGAAAACAAAAAAATAATAAAATAGAATAAAATAGAAAAAATAAATAAAAGTAGGAAAAGTGGGGATTGGGCCTGAGCATATAGATAGATAGATAGATAGATAGATAGATAGATGAAGCTTAGAAAGGATATGTGTTCGCTAAAAGGATGCATTGCGATAGTCTGTAGCCTTTTAATGGGTAATTCCTAAGCTGAATACAATATCCTAATAGCTACCAGAATATAATGAAAAGGACGTCATCAGTACTGAATGGGTTAAGCAATTATATTTTGGTTAACACTACGAACAAGAAGTTTGTGCCTACTTATACATAAATTGGCTGTGGTCATTAATGGTTATTATATAAAGGATTAAGGGGAGATTTCCACTTGAGGGATTTTTTTCTTTACCCCTTTCTCCCTCATGTTTAGCCCTATTGCTTTTGAGATTTTAAGACGTTCGCCCTATTAGTTGGCGATTTTAAGAACTTTCACCCCATTTATGTCACTTTTAAGACCTTTCGTCCCATTTAGGTGTCGATTTTTTCCTGGTGAGCGCTAGCGAACCTGTAATTTAAGAGGAACCGGCCGTCGGCCAGCACATTTTTCTACCGAAAAATGTACAAATTTATCTTGAAAGGGGGTCAAGGGAGTGTAATTTCAAGCTTGATGGAAGTCTAGGAAACACACTAAAAACCTTCCCTTAAAATACTAATTATTTTGTTCCCGATTTATATAAAGGATTAAAATACTAATTATTTTGTTCCCGATTTATATAAAGGATTAAAATACTTATTCTTTTGTTCCCGATTTATATAAAGGATTAAAATACTTATTCTTTTGTTCCCGATTTATATAAAGGATTAAAATACTAATTATTTTGTTCCCGATTTATATAAAGGATTAAAATACTTATTCTTTTGTTCCCGATTTATATAAAGGATTAAAATACTTATTCTTTTGTTCCCGATTTATATAAAGGATTAAAATACTTATTCTTTTGTTCCCGATTTATATAAAGGATTAAAATACTTATTCTTTTGTTCCCGATTTATATAAAGGATTAAAATACTTATTCTTTTGTTCCCGATTTATATAAAGGATTAAAATACTTATTCTTTTGTTCCCGATTTATATAAAGGATTAAAATACTTATTCTTTTGTTCCCGATTTATATAAAGGATTAAAATACTTATTCTTTTGTTCCCGATTTATATAAAGGATTAAAATACTTATTCTTTTGTTCCCGATTTATATAAAGGATTAAAATACTTATGCTTTTGTTCCCAATTTCCTCCTTTCTTTCTCTATCTTAATTCCTAAGCAGCATTCCATTTTCATCCCTTCTATATTATCTACCTTATTATTATTTATTTCCTTTCTTCTCTCATCTCTTATTCTCAGACATAATATACGTATGTACAAGACACACGTTCATACATGTTCATACTCAGACATACACTCAGACATACACACACACACACTCAGACATACACACACACTCAGACATACACACACACACACACTCAGACATACACACACACACTCAGACATACACACACACACTCAGACATACACACACACACACACTCAGACATACACACACACACACTCAGACATACACACACACACTCAGACATACACACACACACTCAGACATACACACACTAAGACACACACACACACACACTCAGACATACACACACACGCACTCAGACATACACACACACACACTCAGACATACACACACTCAGACATACAAAAAAAAAAAAAAAAAAAAAAATAAGATAGTGAGAGAATCACTAGCACTATTGGCAAATATCAGGATGTCTTTCAATTATCTTAATGAAAACACCATGAAACAAATAATAACGGCAATAATAAGACCCAGGATGGAATATGCATCTGTAGTGTGGTCCCCTCACTTGAAGAAACATATCCACAAAATTGAGAGGGTACAGAGAGCAGCTACGAGGATGATCCCAGGTTTGGAAAATTTGGAGTACCAAGAGAGGCTCGAGAGATTGAATCTACCTACACTGGAACAGAGAAGGAAACGAGGACAGCAAATTCAGATATATAAATGTGTTAGAGGTATTGACAAAATCGACCAAGAAAACTTCATAGAGAGGGATGGAGGTGAGAGGACAAGAGGTCACAGCTACAAACTAAAGGTGCTAAATAGTAAATCTGATCTGAAAAGTAAAAGATTTCCTACCAACTCGATTAGTGGGTGGAACAAATTGCCAGCCGAAGTAGTGTCTGCACCATCAGTGCATAGTTTCAAAGCACGGTATGACAAACATATCTTAGGAGGCGGGAATTAACGAGCATGCTCACTCCCGCAAATACAACTAGTGTAAGTACAACTAGTGTAAGTACACACACATACTCAGACATACACACACACACTCAGACATACACACACATACACTCGCTTTCCACCCTTCTCTCTCAATTCTTTGCTACTCTATTCTACTCAGCAGTGCCAAACAATTTTATAATTAAGGGAGCCCACCTCGCCTTTTTTCTCTTTCTTTCCCTCTCTCTTTGACTTGTATCCATTCGGCCCCATTCAGCCTACTGTTTTAAGACCTTTACCCCCATCCAGGTGTCAATATTTTCCTGGCGAGCGGTAGCGAGCCAGCATATATATATTTTTGTTTTGACAGCAAGCAAAATTTGTACATTTTTCGATAGAAAAATTTCTCCGGCGAGGCCGGATATCTTCATACAATGCTGGCTCGCTATCGCTCGCCAGGAAGAAATCGACACCTGGATGGGGATAAACATCTTAAAACAGTTGGCTGAATGGGGCCGAATTTATATAAGCCAGGGAAAGAGAGAAAAGGAGAGAAATATAAAAAAACCGGTGACCTCTGTGACGCATGTCGAGTATGAGCATGCTGTACAGAACGCCCAGTCAGGCCCCACCCTCGCTAGGATCGTCAGGGCAGGAACTTTGGCTGTAGTCTGTGTAGAGTTTCCTAACTCAGTTTATGTGAACCGTTGTACTATAAGTATTATCATTATGTATTTTGTTTTCTTCTAAGTCAACGAGTTCTATTTTATATCATTAGTTATAAGTATTGTGTGTGGGACTTATATACAATGATGAGAGAGAGAGTTATGTAACGACGGCCAGTGAGCGCGCCACGAGGTGTGTAGGCCTCACTCCCTCCTCCCTCCCCCCTTCCTCCCTCTCAGCGCGTGGGAAGTTCTTTGTCGATCCCAGATTGAGAGAGAATATGACGTCATGATTGCCAGTGGGCGGTCCTTAGTAGTTGGCGTTATGCTCACTAAAGGGCCGAGTATAAAAAGGGAGGTCCCGCCGCATTTTCCTCAGAACTCATCAGGCAAAGCGACTTCTCATATCCCTTGCAACTATCCATATTCTTCCGACTGATGTGAACTTTCTCTACTCTCTGAACAGCCTATCTTCTTCTCTTCTCGTCCCTGTTTAACCTCCATGACCCCTTTGGTGCAGATTTAGTCAGCCAAAGTATTATCGCTTGAGTTCTCACGAGATAAGTGCCTGTTAGATAGCCTATTTTTGGAAGGGTTAACTAGAATAGGATTGATTGATGTTTGTTGCACTCGTATATGCATTTCCCTGTGTGCGATTATTCATGTTCCTGTTTTCTGCTGGTTTAGGCAATGCTAGACTGGGATAGGGTTTCTGAGTTGTGATTTCCTATGAGTACTAGGTTGCGGTTGAACCAGTACAATTGCAACGGAGACGTGGAACGCCTAGGTGGTCTTTCTGACTGTGTACCGTGGGAGTTTAGCACTGTGTTGCGAGTGAGGGCTTTTGCCTATGCCACCCAACACTGTGTTATCTCATTTGCTTGACTTTGAGAGGATCGCCAGGAGAGAACCAGATACTAGTGATCTGGATCTCTCAAGAGAGCATCCCGTCAATTACCGTAATTTGGCCGCACAGTCTTAAGGACCTCGCTAGGCTACGAGCCGCTTGCTCAGCCATTGTCTCTTAACCTTAGATATCCCAGCTAGACTTTGCTCGACCAGCAGATACAGTATAGTATTGAAGCTTCTCCTTATGTATATTATTGTTTAAGCACTATTGATTTCATGTGTGGCACGCTTAGCTACTTCAGAGATTAGTGGCCCACGAGCACAATCTTAGTAGGCTATTGCCAGTGCATTGTCGGAGTACTTCTTCTTAATGTTTGCCATATCCTATTGCTTATTCTTATAATTCTTCTTATGTCAATTTAAAGCCTTTAATTACCAGTGAGTTATTCATTAAATTGCTGTTCAAAATCCGATACTTACTTCTTATGAGTATTCGAGAAGCATCTAACTTATCAGAAGATTCCTTGCTTGATGCTCGAGGACTATTGTTTAACGTAACGTAATAGTGCCGATCCGAAGTAGAGGGTGGAGGACTTCTTAAGTTCTTAGTTCAAGGGTGGATTACTTCGGCTTCGGCCAACACTATTCTTTAGTGTTGTAGTACTTTCTTCTTTGTTTGATTGTTGACCAGACTAGATAACTCCCGTCTTGCTATTAGTCTGTTGTGTGAAACGCTAGTACCGAGTTCTTGTATACCCCGTTATAGCAGATAGAACTCTGGAGGGTAGTGGCGTTTTTTGTTCGGCTGGCAGTACTCTGGGGTTGGGATCGTGTGTTTCCGTTGTGGCAGCGAGCCATACTCGAGTCCTGTGTAAGAGCCCTAGTGTACCCGAGTGCCCGGACGTAACAAATGGCGACCTTGCTTAGGATTTTGTGAACAGTATAATTTTTTGCAGAGTTGTACAACATTTGTTTGTTCGTACTTTAGCGTACATATTGAAGAATATTTTTTTTTGTAAGGCAATTAGGAGAGCATTTAAGAGACTCCAGTTAATTTAGTAATTAGTGCTTACATAAGGGAGTTTAACACTTTTGTCTCGAGAATTTTTTGTGAACTTCAGTATGTCGTGCCCTAGTATTGACGAGGAGCGAGAGATGCTATTTGAGGAGGTGCCGTTAGTAACTAGTGAGGAGGATGCTAGATTTTTTGTGAGTAAGCAGTACCATGTGACGGAGGAGAGGCTGACTGGGGTGAATGTTTATGGCTTGCACCTGATAGCCAAGGTTTTGGGTCTATCCAATGTAGGAGGGATGTCCAAGGGGGAGCTGATTTCCTGGGTGTTGCGTGGGCGACATGGGGTTTCGGAGGAGAGGGCGTTTGGGGGGGTTCCTCCCCAGATCCCCTCTCACTCGACTCCCACAGTGCCGTCCACTCAGTTGCCGGAGGTTAGCACTCTCCCACAGAGGGATGAGAATTGGAAGATTGGAGTGCCCTCGGGCGGTGCGTATGGTGGTTCCCCAGTTCTTGCCCCCCCTCCTTCAGTAGTGGCAGCTCCCTCTTCCGGCCTGTCTCCTGAGATGATATTTAAACTCGAGCTTGCTAAAATGGAGAATGAGGCTAGGAAGCAGGAGATGGAGAATGAGACTAGGAGGCAGGAGAATGAGACTAGGAGGCATGAGATTGAGGCTAGGAAGCAGGAGAAGCAGCATGAGATTGAGGCGGAGAATGAGACCAGGAGGCATGAGGCTGAGCTTAGGTACGACTCAGAGAAATATTGTGCTCAAATAGATTTAGATAAGACTCGTGCAGAGTCGACAGGGATTCGGATGGGCCGTGAGGGCCAAGTAAGAGAACAGTCCTTGTCTCACTTAGTCAAATTGGTGCCGGCATTTAGTGAAACTGAAGTCACAGAATTTTTTAATCGTTTTGAGAAGAAGTGTAGGGAGCATAATTGGCCTGAAGAGAAGTGGGCAGCTCTGGTCTCCTCAAGACTTACGGGTAAGGGTCTGAAGGCTTATGATGCACTGCCTTTAGAGTCTTGCATTGACTACCCAGAATTGAAGAGAGCTGTCCTACGGGCATACGAGTTGCAACCAGAAACATATCGATTGAAGTTTCGGGGTGTTACGAAGACTAGGGAGGCGACCTTTCTTGAACATGCCCGGGACTTAAAAGATGCACTTACAAACTGGACACGTTCTGAGAAAGCTGAGACGGCCGAACAGTTGACTGAGCTGTTTCTGCTCGAGCAGTTTTATAAGTGTACAGGTGCAGAAATGACTTTAACTATTAAAGAAAAGAATCCAAAAACTCTACAGGAGGCAGCTGAGATGGCTGACCTCCGGCTATCATTAATTCGTGGGTGCGGGTCTGCCCAGCGTAGTGAGGCAGGTAACAAGGGGCGTGACGCCCCACCCCCCCGAGTTAGTAATATATCTTATGCAAACAAGTACAAGAGTTATGATACCAAGACTGACCACAAGACTAGCACCGTCCCATTTAAGAAGGGGCCGGGCCCTTCCCAGTACCAAGGGAAGCCCAAAGGGGAGTTAGAGTGTTATCAATGTCATAAAAAGGGGCACTTTGCAAGAGTCTGTCCTAGCAAACCACCTACAGCAGCTGTGTCTTTGGCCTGCAACATTGGTGTGTCTCTGAAGCCTTCTGAGTTTGCCCGGGGCAGTTCGTCAGAGGCTGAGGCACAGCCAATGCAGAAGCACCTGGGAGGCTCGAACCCTGCTCAGGATGTTTTTTGCGACCATAGAGGACGGGGTTGCGTGATGTGGGCGGGGCGCAAGCATGGAGTAGAGGTCTTGCGTGATACAGGTGCTTCCCAGACTTTGATGAAAAACTTGACTGGCTACCCTATAAATGCGGCTCGGGTGGTGGTGGTGCAGGGTATTAATGCAACTCGGTCATACCCGCTGGTGCGGTTGGAGTTGGAGGTGGATGGTGTGGCACGTGAATTGGATGTTGGGATTGTGGAGAAACTGCCAGTGGAGGGCGTCGACCTTCTTCTCGGCAACGACTTTGCAATGCCCGCTTCTGAGGTTCTACCCTTAGTCGTTGCCGAGAGGCCGGCCGACGTGAGTAGGGAAGAGCGAGAGTGGGTCGAGCGGTGCCAGGCACAACCCATGGCGTGTGCTGTCACCCGAGCTCGGGCAGCTAAAGTGTCACAGCCTAGTCCTCCGTCTTCAGACCAGCAGAGGAACGATCAACAGGAGGAGGCTAAAGCTGGAGTTGGTTTTAAGAGTTTTGACTCGGCGGCTCTCCTGGGTGATTCAGTATTAGCACCATTACTTAGTTCTGGAGTAGCCCCTGGGCCTGTCATCGAGAGTGACGAGGCTGGGCATGACGAGTCTCCACGACAGCAACGTTATGAACATCGAGAGAGACAGAGGGAGCAGCTCAGTATCGGGGAGGGTCATGCATTGCTCCGGGAGCAGTTAGATCGCTTGGCACCCTCAGATATACGTCGGTTGCAGCTGGAGGACCCTGAGCTCCAAACGTGTGCTAATGGAGCTGTGGAGCTCGACGAGGACGGTGATGCACAGCCGGGAGATTTTTTTTATTTAGATGGCATCCTGTATCGGCGTTTTCAAGACCCTAACCGTAGCTGGAAGATGGGGTCCGGGGTAGTGGACCAGTTGATGGTGCCGCGGGAGTGCAGGGATAGCCTACTGAGTTTGGCGCATGACACACCGCTGGCAGGACATTTGGGGGTAAGAAAAACGGTGGCGGCTTTGGGGAAGTTGTTTTGGTGGCCGGGGATGAAGTCTCATGTGCAGTCCTGGATAAACTCATGTGATATTTGTCAACGGGTCGGGAAACCAAACCAAGTTATTCCTAAAGCTCCGTTGCACCCTATTCCTGTAATTGGGCCACCTTTTAGTAAGATTGTTGTTGACATGGTTGGTCCCCTCCCTCCCACAAAGGCTGGTAATAAATTTTTGTTAACCATCATGGATGTTGCCACTAGATACCCCGATGCATACCCCATGAAAAACGGCATGGCTAAGACGGTAGTCAGTAACTTGTTGTGGTACTTTTCAAGGTACGGGTACCCGGAGGAGATTCAGTCTGATCAGGGGTCCAATTTCACCTCCAATCTCTTTAAGCAAACAATGCAACAGCATGGAATACGGGCGGTGGTATCGTCAGCGTATCACCCTGAGAGCCAAGGGGTGCTTGAGCGGTGGCATGCCACCCTTAAAAGCATGCTCAGGTGTTATTGTGCTGATAACGGAAGAGATTGGGATCTTGGATTGCCGTATGTACTGTTTGCTGCTCGGGAAGTGCCTGGTGAGAGCCTGGGATTTAGTCCAAACGAGCTGATTTTTGGACACCGAGTCAGGGGCCCCCTTAATATGCTGCGGGAAATTTGGGAAGGAACTGTGCCGCCTTGTTCCTTGTTGAAGTATGTGTTTGAAAGCCGTGAGCGCATGCTTAAGAGTCTGGAGATGGCAGGTCGGAATTTAACAGGGTCACAAGCTTTAATGAAGGACAGGTATGATCGCAAAGTGAAGCTCCGGGAGTTCATTGTGGGACAGGAGGTGTTGATTTTGTTGCCTTTGGTGGGTAACCCCTTGTCGGCGAAGTATACTGGACCCTATAAAATTGTGGAGAAAATTTCGGACCTAGATTACCTTGTTGCCACTCCAGACAGGAGGAAGAAGAATCAGTTATGTCACGTGAACCTGATAAAAGAGTATGTGAGGCGCCCCTCTGAGCCTCTCACTGTCCCTGTGTTGGCTTGTTGCGGCCGTGGTGGAGAAGGAGAGGGGGACAGTCAAGCTTCAGAGGAGGATAGCTGGGATCACCATGTTTCAGCGGATCAGTGGGCGGGGAACTCGAGCCTAAGGGCTGACGAGGCTATAGCCCATTTGCCTGAGCCGCAATTTGAAGCTATCCGTCAGTTGCTCGGTTTATACCCCACTGTATTCGCTGAACATCCAGGCCTCACTACTCAGGCTATGCATGATGTTGACGTGGGGCACCATCTACCCTTTAAGTCAATCCCATACCGTGTGCCCCCCATAAAACTACCCGCTCTGAGGGATGAGTTGGAGTATATGCTCGGTAGAGGGTTGATAGAGAAAGGTACCGTTAAATGGACTTCCCCCGTAACACTGCAGCCTAAACCAGATGGCAAGGTACGCTTCTGTATTGATTTCCGTAGGCTAAACGGTTTGACTCCAACTAACCCATATCCTCTTCCTCGGGTTGATGATAGTGTTGATAAAATTGGTAATGCTCGGTTTTTGTCTAAAGTTGATTTAGTAAAAGGTTACTGGCAAGTACCTTTGTCCGAGCGCGCTAAAGAGGTATGTGGTTTTGTGGTGGACGGGAGTACTTACCGGTGTAATGTTATGCCCTACGGACTTAAGAATGCACCAGCAACGTGTCAGAGCCTGATGAATGAAAGTGAAAAGGACAATGATGCGCTGGGGCATTTCGAGATCTATGTTCCAGCCTATGGTCCGGTCGGTGTAGTTTACCCAGATCATTACCCTCTCGAGATCTTGGACCAGTTTCACAATCGGAATATGAGGCTGACCAGGTGGTCACTAAGGTTATTGGTATATAACCTGGACATAAGCCATATTGCCGGTTGTGACAACGAGGTTGCATGTGGTCGTTCAGGGGTATATGATCCTGGGTAAATTGACACACGGGTAGCCTCCTGCTTTAGTTTGAGTAGTATTTTGCGCTTGGTGCTTGTTGGCTCGCGGTTGTAGCCCAGCGTATTGGGTCGTAGAGCAGGATTGTTGAGCGTTTGGTATAGAAGAAAATAGGCTGCCCTTATAGTGCAGCCGGAAAAAAACATATTAAAATATAAAAAATCATATAAAAACTCTTTCTTTTTGATATAGATAATTGTATAAGTTTGTCATAGCCTATAGTGTTTGAGTAGTCCACGAACTATCAAACGGCTGAGCTGCTGTAAGCTCGCTCTGGGAGCATGATATTATGTCTTTTACTATTGTTGGGAGGAGTTATGAAATGTGAATTTTTTTTTTATATAAGATGTGTTTTAGTGATAAACTCAGCGTTGTTTTAGTGCCATGCGGTCGCTGGGTGTGAGGGGTTTGATGGGGTTCTGTATATCAGATTTTAGCTCAGGGTTGAGCAAGTAAAATCTTGGGGGAGGTGTGACGCATGTCGAGTATGAGCATGCTGTACAGAACGCCCAGTCAGGCCCCACCCTCGCTAGGATCGTCAGGGCAGGAACTTTGGCTGTAGTCTGTGTAGAGTTTCCTAACTCAGTTTATGTGAACCGTTGTACTATAAGTATTATCATTATGTATTTTGTTTTCTTCTAAGTCAACGAGTTCTATTTTATATCATTAGTTATAAGTATTGTGTGTGGGACTTATATACAATGATGAGAGAGAGAGTTATGTAACGACGGCCAGTGAGCGCGCCACGAGGTGTGTAGGCCTCACTCCCTCCTCCCTCCCCCCTTCCTCCCTCTCAGCGCGTGGGAAGTTCTTTGTCGATCCCAGATTGAGAGAGAATATGACGTCATGATTGCCAGTGGGCGGTCCTTAGTAGTTGGCGTTATGCTCACTAAAGGGCCGAGTATAAAAAGGGAGGTCCCGCCGCATTTTCCTCAGAACTCATCAGGCAAAGCGACTTCTCATATCCCTTGCAACTATCCATATTCTTCCGACTGATGTGAACTTTCTCTACTCTCTGAACAGCCTATCTTCTTCTCTTCTCGTCCCTGTTTAACCTCCATGACCCCTTTGGTGCAGATTTAGTCAGCCAAAGTATTATCGCTTGAGTTCTCACGAGATAAGTGCCTGTTAGATAGCCTATTTTTGGAAGGGTTAACTAGAATAGGATTGATTGATGTTTGTTGCACTCGTATATGCATTTCCCTGTGTGCGATTATTCATGTTCCTGTTTTCTGCTGGTTTAGGCAATGCTAGACTGGGATAGGGTTTCTGAGTTGTGATTTCCTATGAGTACTAGGTTGCGGTTGAACCAGTACAATTGCAACGGAGACGTGGAACGCCTAGGTGGTCTTTCTGACTGTGTACCGTGGGAGTTTAGCACTGTGTTGCGAGTGAGGGCTTTTGCCTATGCCACCCAACACTGTGTTATCTCATTTGCTTGACTTTGAGAGGATCGCCAGGAGAGAACCAGATACTAGTGATCTGGATCTCTCAAGAGAGCATCCCGTCAATTACCGTAATTTGGCCGCACAGTCTTAAGGACCTCGCTAGGCTACGAGCCGCTTGCTCAGCCATTGTCTCTTAACCTTAGATATCCCAGCTAGACTTTGCTCGACCAGCAGATACAGTATAGTATTGAAGCTTCTCCTTATGTATATTATTGTTTAAGCACTATTGATTTCATGTGTGGCACGCTTAGCTACTTCAGAGATTAGTGGCCCACGAGCACAATCTTAGTAGGCTATTGCCAGTGCATTGTCGGAGTACTTCTTCTTAATGTTTGCCATATCCTATTGCTTATTCTTATAATTCTTCTTATGTCAATTTAAAGCCTTTAATTACCAGTGAGTTATTCATTAAATTGCTGTTCAAAATCCGATACTTACTTCTTATGAGTATTCGAGAAGCATCTAACTTATCAGAAGATTCCTTGCTTGATGCTCGAGGACTATTGTTTAACGTAACGTAATAGTGCCGATCCGAAGTAGAGGGTGGAGGACTTCTTAAGTTCTTAGTTCAAGGGTGGATTACTTCGGCTTCGGCCAACACTATTCTTTAGTGTTGTAGTACTTTCTTCTTTGTTTGATTGTTGACCAGACTAGATAACTCCCGTCTTGCTATTAGTCTGTTGTGTGAAACGCTAGTACCGAGTTCTTGTATACCCCGTTATAGCAGATAGAACTCTGGAGGGTAGTGGCGTTTTTTGTTCGGCTGGCAGTACTCTGGGGTTGGGATCGTGTGTTTCCGTTGTGGCAGCGAGCCATACTCGAGTCCTGTGTAAGAGCCCTAGTGTACCCGAGTGCCCGGACGTAACAAATGGCGACCTTGCTTAGGATTTTGTGAACAGTATAATTTTTTGCAGAGTTGTACAACATTTGTTTGTTCGTACTTTAGCGTACATATTGAAGAATATTTTTTTTTGTAAGGCAATTAGGAGAGCATTTAAGAGACTCCAGTTAATTTAGTAATTAGTGCTTACATAAGGGAGTTTAACACTTTTGTCTCGAGAATTTTTTGTGAACTTCAGTATGTCGTGCCCTAGTATTGACGAGGAGCGAGAGATGCTATTTGAGGAGGTGCCGTTAGTAACTAGTGAGGAGGATGCTAGATTTTTTGTGAGTAAGCAGTACCATGTGACGGAGGAGAGGCTGACTGGGGTGAATGTTTATGGCTTGCACCTGATAGCCAAGGTTTTGGGTCTATCCAATGTAGGAGGGATGTCCAAGGGGGAGCTGATTTCCTGGGTGTTGCGTGGGCGACATGGGGTTTCGGAGGAGAGGGCGTTTGGGGGGGTTCCTCCCCAGATCCCCTCTCACTCGACTCCCACAGTGCCGTCCACTCAGTTGCCGGAGGTTAGCACTCTCCCACAGAGGGATGAGAATTGGAAGATTGGAGTGCCCTCGGGCGGTGCGTATGGTGGTTCCCCAGTTCTTGCCCCCCCTCCTTCAGTAGTGGCAGCTCCCTCTTCCGGCCTGTCTCCTGAGATGATATTTAAACTCGAGCTTGCTAAAATGGAGAATGAGGCTAGGAAGCAGGAGATGGAGAATGAGACTAGGAGGCAGGAGAATGAGACTAGGAGGCATGAGATTGAGGCTAGGAAGCAGGAGAAGCAGCATGAGATTGAGGCGGAGAATGAGACCAGGAGGCATGAGGCTGAGCTTAGGTACGACTCAGAGAAATATTGTGCTCAAATAGATTTAGATAAGACTCGTGCAGAGTCGACAGGGATTCGGATGGGCCGTGAGGGCCAAGTAAGAGAACAGTCCTTGTCTCACTTAGTCAAATTGGTGCCGGCATTTAGTGAAACTGAAGTCACAGAATTTTTTAATCGTTTTGAGAAGAAGTGTAGGGAGCATAATTGGCCTGAAGAGAAGTGGGCAGCTCTGGTCTCCTCAAGACTTACGGGTAAGGGTCTGAAGGCTTATGATGCACTGCCTTTAGAGTCTTGCATTGACTACCCAGAATTGAAGAGAGCTGTCCTACGGGCATACGAGTTGCAACCAGAAACATATCGATTGAAGTTTCGGGGTGTTACGAAGACTAGGGAGGCGACCTTTCTTGAACATGCCCGGGACTTAAAAGATGCACTTACAAACTGGACACGTTCTGAGAAAGCTGAGACGGCCGAACAGTTGACTGAGCTGTTTCTGCTCGAGCAGTTTTATAAGTGTACAGGTGCAGAAATGACTTTAACTATTAAAGAAAAGAATCCAAAAACTCTACAGGAGGCAGCTGAGATGGCTGACCTCCGGCTATCATTAATTCGTGGGTGCGGGTCTGCCCAGCGTAGTGAGGCAGGTAACAAGGGGCGTGACGCCCCACCCCCCCGAGTTAGTAATATATCTTATGCAAACAAGTACAAGAGTTATGATACCAAGACTGACCACAAGACTAGCACCGTCCCATTTAAGAAGGGGCCGGGCCCTTCCCAGTACCAAGGGAAGCCCAAAGGGGAGTTAGAGTGTTATCAATGTCATAAAAAGGGGCACTTTGCAAGAGTCTGTCCTAGCAAACCACCTACAGCAGCTGTGTCTTTGGCCTGCAACATTGGTGTGTCTCTGAAGCCTTCTGAGTTTGCCCGGGGCAGTTCGTCAGAGGCTGAGGCACAGCCAATGCAGAAGCACCTGGGAGGCTCGAACCCTGCTCAGGATGTTTTTTGCGACCATAGAGGACGGGGTTGCGTGATGTGGGCGGGGCGCAAGCATGGAGTAGAGGTCTTGCGTGATACAGGTGCTTCCCAGACTTTGATGAAAAACTTGACTGGCTACCCTATAAATGCGGCTCGGGTGGTGGTGGTGCAGGGTATTAATGCAACTCGGTCATACCCGCTGGTGCGGTTGGAGTTGGAGGTGGATGGTGTGGCACGTGAATTGGATGTTGGGATTGTGGAGAAACTGCCAGTGGAGGGCGTCGACCTTCTTCTCGGCAACGACTTTGCAATGCCCGCTTCTGAGGTTCTACCCTTAGTCGTTGCCGAGAGGCCGGCCGACGTGAGTAGGGAAGAGCGAGAGTGGGTCGAGCGGTGCCAGGCACAACCCATGGCGTGTGCTGTCACCCGAGCTCGGGCAGCTAAAGTGTCACAGCCTAGTCCTCCGTCTTCAGACCAGCAGAGGAACGATCAACAGGAGGAGGCTAAAGCTGGAGTTGGTTTTAAGAGTTTTGACTCGGCGGCTCTCCTGGGTGATTCAGTATTAGCACCATTACTTAGTTCTGGAGTAGCCCCTGAGCCCTAGTGTACCCGAGTGCCCGGTCGTAACACCTCCCTTAAGTCAGGACGGCCTCACGGGGACCACAGGGTCTGTCAAGTCCGTATATTGATAACATTGACTCTCTCTCACTCACTCTCTCTCACACACACACACACTCACTCACACACACACTCTCTCTCTCTCTGTCACTCTCATTCTCACTCGCTCTCAGTCTCTCTCTCCAGCACCATAACATTATAACCTACAAACCACACCACCTCCCCCCTACCCCCTCTCACACACACACACTCTCTCTCTCTCTGTCACTCTCATTCTCACTCACTCTCACTCTCTCTCTCTCTCTCTCCAGCACCATAACATTATAACCTACAAACCACACCACCTCCCCCCTACCCCCTCTCACACACACACTCTCTCTCTCTGTCACTCTCACTCTCTCTCTCTCCAGCACCACAACATTATAACCTACAAACCACACCACCTCCCCCCTACCCTCTCTCACTCACTCTCACTCTCTCTCTCTCTCTCTCCAGCACCACAACATTATAACCTACAAACCACACCACCTCCCCCCTACCCTCTCTCACACACACACTCTCTCTCTCTCTCTGTCACTCTCATTCTCACTCACTCTCACTCTCTCTCTCTCCAGCACCATAACATTATAACCTACAAATCACACCACCTCCCCCTACCCCCTCTCACACACACACTCTCTCTCTCTGTCACTCTCATTCTCACTCACTCACACTCTCTCTCTCTCTCTCTCTCTCCAGCACCACAACATTATAACCTACAAACCACACCACCTCCCCCTACCCTCTCTCACTCACTCTCACTCTCTCTCTCTCTCTCTCTCCAGCACCATAACATTATAACCTACAAACCACACCACCTCCCCCTACCCTCTCTCACTCACTCTCACTCTCTCTCTCTCTCTCTCTCCAGCACCACAACATTATAACCTACAAACCACACCACCTCCCCCTACCCTCTCTCACTCACTCACACTCTCTCTCTCTCTCTCTCCAGCACCACAACATTATAACCTACAAACCACACCACCTCCCCCCTACCCTCTCTCACACACACACTCTCTCTCTCTCTGTCACTCTCACTCACTCACACTCTCTCTCTCTCTCCAGCACCATAACATTATAACCTACAAACCACACCACCTCCCCCCTACCCTCTCTCACACACACACTCTCTCTCTCTCTCTCTGTCACTCTCACTCACTCACACTCTCTCTCTCTCTCTCCAGCACCATAACATTATAACCTACAAACCACACCACCTCCCCCTACCCTCTCTCACTCACTCTCACTCTCTCTCTCTCTCTCCAGCACCATAACATTATAACCTACAAACCACACCACCTCCCCCTACCCTCTCTCTCTCTTCCCCCATCATCCAACACATTTTTAGCACTAATTTTTCCTCCTCCTCCTGCCAACTAATAACGTTTGGCGTCCACCATTATACACTTTGGTAACCACGATAATAGCTACTCCGGGGTTTATCCGGCCCCATTATTCATCGGATTCACCAAGGCCATCAATTTTCGGCTTCTTAAGGGGAGATGGGCCGGTTTTTTCTGGTCCCCTTTCTTGCTCATGTTTAGCCCCATTGGGTTTCAGATTTTATGAAGTTCGGTCTAATAGTTTGGCGATGAAGAGACTTTTCGCCCCATTTCTTTGTCAATATTAAGAATGTTCGTGTCATTAAGGTGTCGATTAATTCCTGGCGAGCGATAGCGAGCCTGTAAGTGAAGAGAAACCAGCCTTTGGCCGGGGCAATATTTATATCGAAAAAATTACATATTTAGTTTGGAGGAGGGTCTTTGTGGGGGGGGGGGGGGTAAGGCTTGATTGAGGTCTAGGGAGCAAACTAATACACAATGATAAAAAATACATAAATGAGCAAAGAAATACGCCCATCCCCCCATAACTTTGTATATCCAGATGTTGTGTTCGTAGTCGCATATTGATCGCTTCAGTGCAGTAATTCAGTACTCAGTTCTTAATATTTTACATTGGCCGACTTCTATTATGAGATACAAACTTGTCCTTGTAACTTTGTGTTACTCAGTTACTTGTCCGTCAAGGGGAATCCACGCAATGCGAGCTAAGCTCATTATTATCGCGCCTCCTTAACTGGGAATGTATTGCGTGAAATGCATGTTAAGTGTTTTATGTACTGTTGGAATGGCTGTGGATGTGTGTGTAGTCTGTATTTTAGCCAATTGGCGACATCGGAAACGAAGGCTTAGGGTGGATCTGTATGGTACCATTCTCACTATAGACGGTACCGTCTCGCCGGAAGGCTTAGGTAGCCATCAGCTTAGGTGAACCATATGATACCCATCTCGCCTTGTACCATTTTTGCCAACCCCAGATGGGACGTCACAACGTCGTCCACTTATTTCAGGTACCTATTTACAGCTAGGTGAACTGAGGCTAACACATGAAAGAAGACAAGCCCAATTTGTCTCCGCCCGGCCGGGGATTGAACCCCCGACCCCTCGTGTGTGAGACGAGAGCTCTACCTACTAGGCTACGGGCTGTGTGTGTGTGTGTGTGTGTGTGTGTGTGTGTGTGTGTGAGTGTGTGTGTGTGAGTGTGTGTGTGTGTGTGTCAGAGAGAGAGAGAGAGAGAGAGAGAGAGAGAGAGAGAGAGAGAGAGAGAGAGAGAGAGAGAGGGGTAGGAAAGAGGGATGAAAGGAAGGAAAGAAGGAAGGAAAGGAAGGATGGATGGATAGATGGAATGGAGCGAAAAAAGAAGATTGTGACGCATTTCAACCGATTTTTCTGGATAACACTGGACGATTTTATACAACTTAGGAAGGATCTGTGGGAATGATAAGGGTAAATAAAGACTGTCTCAATGTACCCTCTGACTACCATGTGTACGCCTCCTAAGGTGATTAAAAGCGTCTAACAATAGCCAGAACAAAAATGCGTCATCGAATCTGTTAAGGGGGGGATAGGCGTATTCTGTCCTCATCTTTATATTCTTTTTATATATATTTTTAGTTTCCTCCCTAGACCCTCCTTCAAGATAAATTTGTACATTTTTCGATAGAAAAATGTCCTGGCCGAAGGCCGGTTCCTCTTAAATTACAGGCTCGCTATCGCTCGCCAGGAAAATATCGATACCTAAATGACACGAAGTCTTAATATTGACAAATAAATTGGGCGAAAGGTCTTAAAATCGTCAAACTAATAGGTCGAACTTCTTAAAATCTGAAAACTAATGGGAGTAAACATGAGGAAGAAGGGGGGGCCAGACAAACTACCCATCTCCCCTTAAGGGTCTGTGTGATATATTCCTGGGCCCACTTCATTACTCTCTCTCTCTCTCTCTCTCTCTCTATCCTGCAGTGTGTGTGTACGTGTGTTTGTGTGTGTGTGTGTGTGTGTGTGTTTGTGTGTGTGTGTGTGTATGTGTATGTGTGTTTGTTTGTGTGTGTGTGTGTGTGTGTGAGTGTGTGTTTGTGTATGTGTGTGTTTGTGTGTGTGTGTGTGTGTGTGTGTATTTACCTAATTTACCTAATTATAATTTTACAGGAGTGAGCCTAAGCTCGTGATGTACCGTCTTTCAAACTCATATTATCATATTTTACTTTGAATTTGCTTATACTCTTGGCACACACTACCTTTTCTGGGAGTGAATTCCACTTTCCTACGCTTCTACAAGGAAAGGCAAATTTTCTCACATCCTTCTTGCAAGGCTTGACCACCAGTTTGAATGCATGGCCTCTCGTTCTTCCTTTTGATGGTATGATGAAGTCTTCCCTGTCAATCCAGTCAATCTTGTTAACACATTTGTACATTGTGATCATATCTCCGCGTTCTCTTCTATCTTGCAATGTAGTAAGGCCTATCTTTTCCAGTCGCTCTTCATAGCTGCACCCTCTCAATTCTGGAACTAATCTTGTTGCTGCCCTCTGAACTGTTTCCAGTTTATCTATGTGCTTCTTCAGATGTGGACTCCATACAACTGTTGCATATTCTAATGTGGGTCTTATAAAGGTAACTATTAGTTTTTTAATCATATCCAAATCCACGTATGAAAAAGCAATCATAACATTGGCTAGCAGTCCATAAGCGTTTCTCACTTTCTCGTTTATGTGATCTTCAGGTGATAGTTTGGGATTTATTATTACCCCCAAATCTTTTTCTTTCCTTGAAGGTTTAAGCTCTTCTTCACCCATTTATATCTTCCATGCGGCCTTCTTTGACTTTCACCCATCTCCATGACATGACACTTCTCTGCATTAAAATCCATTTGCCAAATTTTACTCCACTCGAAAATACTCGTGACATCCTGCTGCAGAGCCACGCAAGAATCTTGATCTCTTATTTGTCTAAGTAACTTTGCATCATCAGCAAACAGGTTAACACAACTTTCCGAGCTGATGTTACCTGGCATATCATTATTATACAGTAGGAACATGATCGGTGCTAAAACAGCGCCCTGCGGTACCCCCCTCATAACCTCTTTCCAACTCGAAAATTGTCCTCTGACTACTGTTCTCATCTTTCTTCCAACAAGAAAATCCTTCATCCACTTAAGAAGTGATCCTCCAATTCCGCCTTTCATTTCCAGCTTCCATAACAGCCGTTGATGTGGAACACGATCAAAGGCCTTTTTAAAATCTAAAGAGATGCAATCCACCCAGCCCTCTCTCTCTTGCACTATCCCTCTCTCTCTTGCACTATCCCTCTCTCTCTTGCACTAGCCCTCTCTCTCTCTTGCACTATCCCTCTCTCTCTTGCACTATCCCTCTCTCTCTTGCACCAGCCCTCTCTCTCTTGCACTATCCCTCTCTCTCTTGCACCAGCCCTCTCTCTCTTGCACTATCCCTCTCTCTCTTGCACTAGCCCTCTCTCTCTTGCACTATCCCTCTCTCTCTTGCACCAGCCCTCTCTCTCTTGCACTATCCCTCTCTCTCTTGCACCAGCCCTCTCTCTCTTGCACTATCCCTCTCTCTCTTGCACTATCCCTCTCTCTCTTGCACTAGCCCTCTCTCTCTTGCACTATCCCTCTCTCTCTTGCACTAGCCCTCTCTCTCTCTTGCACTATCCCTCTCTCTCTTGCACTAGCCCTCTCTCTCTTGCACTATCCCTCTCTCTCTTGCACTATCCCTCTCTCTCTTGCACTATCCCTCTCTCTCTTGCACTAGCCCTCTCTCTCTTGCACTATCCCTCTCTCTCTTGCACTAGCCCTCTCTCTCTCTTGCACTAGCCCTCTCTCTCTTGCACTATCCCTCTCTCTCTTGCACTAGCCCTCTCTCTCTTGCACTATCCCTCTCTCTCTTGCACTAGCCCTCTCTCTCTCTTGCACTAGCCCTCTCTCTCTTGCACTATCCCTCTCTCTCTTGCACTAGCCCTCTCTCTCTTGCACTATCCCTCTCTCTCTTGCACTAGCCCTCTCTCTCTCTTGCACTAGCCCTCTCTCTCTTGCACTATCCCTCTCTCTCTTGCACTAGCCCTCTCTCTCTCTTGCACTAGCCCTCTCTCTCTTGCACTAGCCCTCTCTCTCTTGCACTAGCCCTCTCTCTCTCTTGCACTAGCCCTCTCTCTCTTGCACTATCCCTCTCTCTCTTGCACTAGACCTCTCTCTCTTGCACTATCCCTCTCTCTCTTGCACCAGCCCTCTCTCTCTTGCACTAGCCCTCTCTCTCTTGCACTAGCCCTCTCTCTCTTGCACCAGCCCTCTCTCTCTTGCACCAGCCCTCTCTCTCTTGCACCAGCCCTCTCTCTCTTGCACCAGCCCTCTCTCTCTTGCACTAGCCCTCTCTCTCTTGCACTATCCCTCTCTCTCTTGCACCAGCCCTCTCTCTCTTGCACCAGCCCTCTCTCTCTTGCACTAGCCCTCTCTCTCTTGCACTATTTCATTAACTCTATCATAGAAGCTTAATAAATTAGTCACACATGACCTACCTGATCTAAAACCAAATTGCTTACTTGATAATAAACTATTTTTTTCTAAGTGTTCTACCCATCTCTTTCTAATCAACTTCTCTAAGACCTTGCACACTACACTCGTGAGGGACACTGGTCGGTAATTTAGAGGATCATCTCTATTTCCTTTCTTGAACAAGGGGACGATGTTTGCTGTTTTCCATATGGAGGGTAACTTTCCTTCTCTTAACGATTGTTCAAATATGATGTTGAGTGGGTGGCTTAATTCCTCCGCGCATTCCTTCAAAACCCAGCATGAAACTTCATCTGGTCCCATCGCCTTCCTTTGATCTAAATTCATCAGCAACTCTCTAACTTCTTCTTTCTTGATAACTATATCATCCATTCCAGTTTCCTTCACTCGATTGTCTTTATCTTCTACGAATCCATTTTCTTTAACAAAAACTGACTGAAACTTTGCATTTAATACTTCACTTATTGCTTGTTCATGTTCATAAACTTCACTATCCACAACAACTCTCTGTATTTTATCTTTCACTTTTAGTTTCCTTCTAATATAGCTGTAACAAATATTAGGTTCGTTATCACTTCTGTTTATTATATCTTTTTCATAATTTGCTTCCTCTTTTCTTCGTACTTGGGTATACCCATTTCTTGCCTGCTTGTATTTGTGATATGCTTGTTTTGTGTTATGTCTCCTATATCTATTCCATAACAGATCTCTCTTCTCTTTGGCTAGTCTACATATCTCGTTAAACCATCTCTGTTTCCCCTTCTCTGATTTCCCTTTTGTTTGGGTATATTTCTCGATACTCCCTCGTTATACACCTCGATACTCCCTCGTTATACACCTCGATACTCCCTCGTTATACACCTCGATACTCCCTCGTTATACACCTCGATACTCCCTCGTTATACACCTCGATACTCCCTCGTTATACACCTCGATACTCCTTCGTTATACACCTCGATACTCCCTCGTTATACACCTCGATACTCCTTCGTTATACACCTCGATACTCCCTCGTTATACACCTCGATACTCCTTCGTTATACACCTCGATACTCTCTCGTTATACACCTCGATACTCCCTCGTTATACACCTCGATACTCCCTCGTTATACACCTCGATACTCCTTCGTTATACACCTCGATACTCCCTCGTTATACACCTCGATACTCCTTCGTTATACACCTCGATACTCCTTCGTTATACACCTCGATACTCCTTCGTTATACACCTCGATACTCCCTCGTTATACACCTCGATACTCCCTCGTTATACACCTCGATACTCCTTCGTTATACACCTCGATACTCCCTCGTTATACACCTCGATACTCCCTCGTTATACACCTCGATACTCCCTCGTTATACACCTCGATACTCCCTCGTTATACACCTCGATACTCCCTCGTTATACACCTCGATACTCCCTCGTTATACACCTCGATACTCCCTCGTTATACACCTCGATAAAATAGTTATATTGCTGTTCTACATCACGTTCCTCTAACTCTTGTTGCCAATTTATTTGCCTAAAAAATTGCCTCAGTTGCTCATAATTACCCCTTGCAAAATTTAGTCTGTCTTGTTTGTGCTCTTCCCTCTCCTTGGTGATGTCATAATTAACAATAAACCGGAAACTCAATAGAGTATGGTCACTTTTACCGAGTGGAGGCATGTACTCCAAACTCACAATTTCATTATCTGTTCTAGTAAAGATTAGATCTAAAATCGACGGTATGTCCTCTCCTCGCACTCTGGTTGGTTCATTAACGTGCTGATGCATGAAAAATTCCATCATTAAGTTAAGTAATCTACTACTCCAGGTATGATTTTCCCCTCTAGTTTCCATGTTTAGCCAGTCAATATATTTAGTGTGTGTGTGTGTGTGTGTGTGTGTGTGTGTGTGTGTGTGTGTGTGTGTGTGTGTGTGTGTGTGTGTGTGTTTGTGTGTGTGCGTGTGTTGGTGTGCGTTTGTGTTTGTGTATGTGTGTGTGTGTGTGTGTACCAATGTTCGCCCCTCGTTTTTCTTCCTCTACTTCTTCTTTGTTCCCTCCTTCACTCTCTCTCTCTTTCTCTGCCTTTCTGGGCTCCCCTCGTTTTCTTTTTTATCATCTTCGTAGTTTTTATTTTGTCCTTATGGGGGGTGACCTGCTTTTGTTTTTTCTCTCTTGGTTGTATCCATTCGGCCCCATTCAGCCTACTGTTTTAACATCCAAGTGTAGATTTATACCTGGCGAGCGATAGCGAGCAACCATAGTTTGGATAATGAGTTAGCCAGCTGGATAAATTTGTATATTTTTTTTATAGACAAATGTCTCCGGCGAAGCCGGATTTCTCATTAAAATGTTGGATCACTATTGCTCGCCAGGAAAAAATCGACACTTGGATGGGTATACATGTCTTAAAACATTAGGCAGAATGGGGCCGGTGGGGGAGGTGTGGATGAGTGGTCTTACCACTGGACTGGTAATCCAATGGACCTGGGTTCGAATCCCGATATGTCAATGAGAAGAAATTATTGGGATGGAATTTGTGCTGTACCTAGTATCAGTGCATTACCACAAAGCCCACCGAAACGCCAAATAAATACCCTCATTGTTCCCTGATTAAATAGCATTGTATGAATATTCCCATACTCAAAATAGGCTACAGGGGTGCAATGCCTAGTGAGTCTATTGCTCAATAGGTGGCGTTCTGAGAGTGAGGGTCCTAGTCTAGGAAATGAGATAGTGAAGCATTGAAGCGAGGCAGCTCCAGAGATGGGGCTACTTCAAGCTGTGAGTGAGCAACTAAGCCACATGCATCCTGCGAAGGCAAGATGGCAGGGGCTGGTTGCAGCTAAAAGTGCTTCACTTGTCTCACCCCCTAGACTGGAACGAAACCTCACAGGCTTCACCGTTCAATAATGGTTAAATGTACAAGCTGTCAGCCTATGCCCGAGAGGGAGTAGATGGAATATATACTGTATATGTATATAAAAAAAACAAAAACAAAAAGATACAATCAAGAAAGAGAAAAAAAAGCAGGTCACCCCCCCCCCCCCCCCTTAATCCCGTGACTCCTTTCTTCCATCCAACAATCCGTCTGGCATTCATTCTTTCCTTCCTTCCTTCCTTTCTTCTCACTCAGTAATGGGCTTTTTCTCTCGTCTCAATATCGCTTCCTTGCAGTTATGTAGCCGTTTTCCCCCTTCCTCCACCCCCCCCCCCCCCTCTCTCTCTCTATATATATATATATATATATATATATATATATATATATATATATATATATATATATATACACACTGACTATATCTATATACAGTACATTCCTCTTTTCATGTATTTTCTCCAATACTGTGACATTTTGTGCACGATTCTTCTCTCTCTCTCTGATCTAAACACAAAGGTCCCTCAGTGTAATTCTTAATATGATATCGCAGTGCCTCGGGGCAACTCTGTTTGTGTGTGTGTGTGTGTGTTGGTGTCAAAGATAGAGAGAGGTAAGACAGGGATGAAAGGAAAGGAGGAAGGAAAGAAAGAAAGAAGGAAGGAAGGAAGGAAGGATGGATGGAGAGAGAGAGATAGAGAGAGAGAGAAAAATTGTCAAATCAATAAGACAAGGGTTTTAACCAGTAAACTGAAGGTAACCAAGTGGAAACTACTGAGCTGGGAGAATTGACTATAACTTAACTCTCACTATCAACAGTTATCATTAAGGGGGCCCACCTTGCTTCTGTTCTCTTTCTCTCCCTCTCTTTTGGGCTTGTATTCATTTGGCCCCATTCAGCCTACTATTTTAAGATGTTTACCCCCATCCAGGTGTCAATATACATATATTTTTGTTTTGACAACAAGCTAAATTTGTATATTTTTCTGCTTATTCTCTCAATTTTCAACTCTCTCCCCTCCTCTCTCACACCCCACAGTGGTTCTGACTAACATGCTCCTACTCTCATATCATGTCCATAGCTGATCAGTATTGATATTTTGTCATGTGTGTGCGTGTGTATGTGTTATCTCTCTCTTCTATCTTCCATTTTCATTCTTTTTTTATCCTTATTTACTCTTATTCTACCGTTTGGAAGACGGCATTATTATTTTTTCCTTTCTTCTCTACCAATCTCCGTCTCCCATGTATTCCTCTCTATCCATCCTCCCCCTTTTCCATAACTCTTTCTCCTTCATATTCATATATTTTTTCTCCTCATTATATTAATCTTCATCCTTCATTCCTCCCAAACCCCCATACCTATCCACAACCACCACCGCACTGCCCACCCACTTGGCTATATTCCCAGAATCAGGTTCGCAGTGGTGCCACGTAGGCCGTAGCGTCATTGTCTGGTCTAAACACACTGGCTATGGTATCGATAAAAGTGGCAACACCCACCACACCATCCCTGCGGCCGGGTTTAGTGCCAAACTGTATGAATTTGTTCACAAAGCCAGGCGCGTATATTCTATACAGTTAATGCTCAATGCACACAACCTGAGGTACGTAGAATTTATGCACTTGATGCTGTACCAGTTAAACAAACGAGTTGAGAAATGCTCGGTAGGGAGAGTTTTTCCAAGCTCTCTTTACTGCAATGCCTTCATCACTATCACATATTTTTCGTCTTATTCTGGTCACCATTAGACAGTATTCTTTAGCTTATATTATATATCTAGGACTCAAAGGGGTGAATAATAAATCAATAAACCATCTAACTAATATAGATCCTTCTTAACTGCATAACATCGTCTAATGTTAACTAGAATAGGATGTATAAAAGGCGTCATCGTACTGAAGGGGTTAAATCGTCCCAGCCAACAGCTCTTCAAACTCTATCCAAGTTTGGCACACAGTTTAAATTTTTGGAGAGGGAAAAACGTCCGGGGGGGAAAAAAAAAAAGAGAGAGAGAGAGAGAGAGAGAGAGAGAGAGAGAGAGAGAGAGAGAGAGAGAGAGAGAGAGAGAGAGAGAGAGAGAGAGGGGGAGTAGGAGGAAGAGAAGTAGGAACAAGTGGAGATCAAGGAGGAGTAGGAATAAGAGTTGGAGGAGGAAGAGTCAAATTTGTAGATAGAAGTAGGAGTATGATTTGTAGGAGAATTAGAGAGAATTAGGAGGAGGATTAATGCAAAGATGGAGGGACTACTTCAACGAATTGCTAAATGTAGGGAATGAAGTGCAAGCAAACATAGTTGGATAGGGTATGGTAGGGAGAAGAGCAGCAGTGGAGGAGGAGGTGGGGATCAGGAGGTCAGAAGTGTGTGAAGCCATGAAAAGAGTGAAGTTGGGGAAAGCACCAGGAATAGATGGAGTGTGTGGGGAACTGTTGAGGCATGGTGGTGAGATAGTGATCGAATGGGTATGGAAAATGTGCAAACTAGAATATACGGAGTAGATGGCAAGTTGCTGAAAGCAGTGAAGAGCATGTATGAGGGTGCAAAGGCGGCAGTACGTGTGGAGAATGAGCAGAGGGAGTTCTTTGATCTGAATGAAGTGTCGTCTGTATGATCATGATGCCATCATACAGACGCGCTCACTGGAGAAAAATTACACATCAAGAAGCTCAATCCAAAACTTAATGTTTCAAACAACTCTTAAATATTATTTTTTTTCTCAAATTATTCAATCACATTCTTTTAGTTTTATTTTATTTTCAATCACAGCTCCACAGTCACTTGAGCTATGGCGGTGCTTTAGTTGACCCCCACACCCAGTTCTGTGAACATCTCTGGTCTTTTGTTTCCCTGTACTTGGGTAGGTTTACATGCATAATGTGATTTTTTTATTATTATGTTTCGTAAAAGGTGTAGTTTGTTGATAGTACACGATGTGCTTTAATAAATGACGAAATAGCTATATTTTTTTAGTTAGTCGTTTCAATTTCTACTTCTAACTGTGAGTTTTCAGTAATTTTGTATAAATTTTAAACTTATAAATAATTATATACAATAGATTGTAATTGTTTGCTAATTTTTCACTGATTTACTAGTGATCCAGTTGTTCCGTCTGTTATGAGTTTTTACTCTTTTAAGGGATTATATGGTACTCCTGAAGATGGCTTAATGTAACTGTAGTAGTAACCACGTTTTTGTATTCCTATGTTGACATATTATGTTCCTAATTGAGTTTTGTACAATATTCTGCAGATTTCTGCTACATTCATGAGGGTTTTTTAGTGTTTTTTCCTTCACGGAGAAGGGAGATTCACGCTTGGGGTTTTGTGTTACATTACACATGTGGAGGCCGAGCAGTGAGGGTGATCACCTTGGTTTTGGGCAGGCAGGATTGGGGCTTTCTTATATTGGAGGGCCAAATACCATCCTATGAGCTTTTAAGTCCCTAGGGTGATTACCAGGTAAGATATTCAGTGTGTAACCAGTTAGGAGTGTTTTCTGTACAAACTTAGGTCAGTGATTTAGGTTAGGCTATAGTATCAGGCAAGAAGGTTAGTTTACCATATATTTTTGCATTACTGGTACTGGTCCACAGACTGCTGATCACTGATCCTTGTGTTCTAGTATTCTTCAGTACAGTATTTTAAGTTAGGCTAGGCTAGACTTTTGTGTTAAGTTACGTTAAATCAGTAAGGCTTTGAGATAGGGTAGGTTAGGAATAAACAGACTATAGGCTGTGTGAAACCTTGAGTGCTTGCCTTATTATTCTGCACATTTAATACATAAATTTAATTGCCTGTTACATGTGTATTTATTTTCAAGAGTGCCTTTAATATTGTATACCTTTTTATGCTAGGTTATAGGCTATACACATGTTATTAGGCTAATTATCAAGCCAGTTGTCCCCATATCAGGTAACCTCTATAATAACTATATAATTCTACTGCATACAGTAGTTGTGTATCGCTGACTGAGGCTTTAAATAAACTTCATAAGATCAGGCGAGGGATTATATAAACGAATATAATTTCCACCCCGTGACAGTAAGCCACTAACCACTAACCACTAACCAACTTTACTCCTAAACTCGATTAATTAACTTAACAAACACATGTGGCAGTCCGGGGATTCGAACCTAGGACGCTCACATCGAAAATCAACACACTTATGCATTGCACCACGAAGACAGTTATATTATATATATATATATGTATATATATTTGTATAAGTAGGCAGTATGTTTTCATTGAGGCAACATTTATTAAAGACCAAGGCATATTTGTTTTTTACTAACCTTTTACTTGTTTTTTTCAATATTTCTCACTGTATGTCTGATTTCATCATTCAAACGATATATTAAGTTTCCAAAGTTCATTATTATTTTCAATTAGGTGTTGAATAATACGTCAACTTTCATTTTGTTTGTCCTGTTATATATATATATATATATATATATATATATATATATATATATATATATTCTGACCCTAACTACTATTTCCAATTGGGGCAGAGAAAACCTTTTTGCCTTTAATGCTTCCAAAACCCAATTTCTTCATCTTACTACCCGTCCGGAACTACCAGAGGACGATCCCTTATGCTTCAACAATACACAAATCAATCCTTCATCTCTCAATATTCTCGGTGTTTCTTTTTCTTCTGCTTTCTCTTGGAAAGACCATATTACCCATCTTGCTAAGGCAGCAAGCATCCCAGAAGCTGGGTGTGCTCAACTGCCTCAAAGGGTTCTTTACCACTGCATAGCTTCTTGCTCTGTATAGGGGCACAGTGCGTCCTTGTACTGAGTATTTTTCACATGTGTGGGGAGGATCCTCTCACACTGCACTCCTAGACAAAGTAAAAAGGAAAGCCTTTCATATCATTAACCCCCATCCACTAATTAACTCTCTGCAATCTCTCTCTCTACGCCGCAATGTTGCATCTCTCTCGCTATTCTATCGCTACTACAATAATCAGTGTTCCTCAGAGCTTTCCCAGTATATACCACCTCCTCCTACGTAGGGTACGTAGCACCTGTCTTGCAACACAATCCCACCCCTACTCAGTGCAACTCTCCAACCCAAGAGTGAAACGTTATTCTCAGTCTTTCTTCTATTCAACTACTGAGCTCTGGAACTCTCTCCCAGAATTAGTCTTTCCCTCTTCCCATGATTTTGATTGCTTTAAACTCTGTGTCCAGGCATTTTGGCTCGAACGTCCCTTGATTTTGGCCCTGTCAACCTTTCAACTCTGGGGGAGTCACTCGCTACAGGCAGTTCTGCCTTTTGTCTCACTCACTCACATAGAACAAAAAATCATATATATATATATAATGTACATATCGGGCGACGGTCATAACACGTTCCCCTAATAATGCAACCATTTTTGAAGGCCTTTTGAAATTTGGAAACGACCATTTTAGCATTAATATCAAAAGCAACATACTGGGAGTCAATTGTGATAGCCTAGGCAGCTGAACTTTGAACGACATGTAGGCTAAAAGAGATGGCTTAAAAGGCATCCAAAACTTCATCACGCTGAGACGAATGATACCCCTTCTGGACCCTGAAGGACTAATGACAAGTATATTCCCAGTTAGAGTACTTCCCTCTCACATCGATGTCTATCCCTTGCACCCACCTTAGCCTTTTCGCCAAAGTGCTAAGGCGAGCTGAGCGTCCAATCACTGGTACAAGGCAGCCGGACTGATCTATACAGTGTCTTGACTCCCTAAAATACCGGAGCAATGTATTCTTTCTCACTGTGATGGACAAGGCACAGCTACAGCAAGTAGCACAACTGGAAGACTAAGGATTCCCTGGCGGCAGTCAGTACGCAGCACGGGGTCGGTGGTGGCCAGTGTAACTACCATGAGATACCTCGGTCAAGAACCAGTACACATCAATGAACCTACACTACAACAACAAGAAGGCTATGGAATTTGTTGACTACTGCTATCACCGTCAGAAGCCTTGCAGCAAATGAAATTGACAGCCAAATCCTGGTGCAGACATCACAACAACAGTCAACCATTATCGTGTAATACGATAGTTAGGCAGTTGGCTCACGGTCGTTTCTATGATTAAGGAATAGAAAGTAATACGGTACCATGATTGTTGTAAGTTAAGGAATATGAATTAAATTATAAAAGGCCTCTTATGATATTATATAATATTAATATGGTGTTATGTAGTATATATATGAATATTATGTATTATTGCATTAAATCATCTATTAGCAACTCCGATGCGGTGCAATATTTACATAGCTCGCGGCAGCAAGCTATAAATGACTGGCGTTCCGAGAGACGGAGCCAGAGCACTCACATAATTCACCCAGGAAACATATTCTTTCAGTTAGTTGTGCTATAGTGCCTACAGATCCAGCAAATGGCCATTATTTACCACACATCATCATCATAGACGCTCTCACCGATGCCTGACTGACAGATAAGCCTTATTTCCTCATACCCATGATCATTTAACATTATCATTTCTATTTCCTCTGAGCGAGCTGTAGTGCCGTTCACATAATCATCCCTACCACCCGCCATCTTGACCGGCTTTTTTCCCAACCTCATCGTTGTGTGGATGTATTGGTAAGTTAATTCCCTGCAATAATTAACCTGATCTTTATTATAAATTATATCTTTATGTGAGAGACCTTTAGATTTGATTTAGTCTAGTTTAAATATACTAACTTCACTGAACATTCCATCACAACCATCATATGAACATTTTCTTCAGTGATCTCTTTATTCTATACAGTATATACTTCTGCACTGGTTTGTGTCTAAGGAGGTCAACTTTTAAGTAGCTATTATCAGCAATGATATACCGGTAGCTTTAGATGTTTAAATTTGCAAATAGTATTTGTATATTCTGCGCACCTCAAAACTATGTATACAGATGTTTTAAAAAAAGTAAGAGGAGGAGGAAGAGGAGAGTAGTAAAAGTAAGTGAAGGAGTATGAGTTGGAGAAAGAGTAAGATGAGGAGGAGGAGGATGTGAAGAGAGAGAAAGACAAGAGAACATAAGTAGGAAGAGGAGAGGTGAAGGAGAGAATAGAGGAAACATATATAAAAGGAAAAATAACCCTAATCGCCTACAATAAAGTAGAAGAAAGAAGATATAAACCATCATTGTAGATTATGTAACTTGAGAACACTAACTAGCAACCAACTGGAAAACTTTGTATTAAGATACTACTATGACAAGACTGCATTTTTGTTATTGTTGGAAGAAAAACAAAAATCTTATATTTTAGGGAGTACCTAATTTTTATCCAAGCCATAATAGCTATAGTATTTCAGAATTAGGACGCTATTCTTAATTATGGCATGGCTATCATTAAAAGATTTTATACAACTTAAGACCTAAGGAATCTCAGTTATCAGTTTAACTTGAAGATACCTTTTCTAAGCTAAATATTATTGTGAAATAGTAGCCTGAACATAGTAAACGAATGCGTAATGGTTTATTAAAAACGTTATGTTCTATATAATGACTAATCGCCTGTATTCTACCTAACGTTAAACGATTATCATCAGCTTATGAAGGACATCTCGAAATAATTAAAAAGTTAAATGTTCTCTCCATCAATTCCATCAGTTAGTTACATTTTCATTTCTAGCTAACAGTAAACGATTTTACTCATCTTAGAAAAGATGCCTCGTATTCAATGACATACACTAACTTGTTTAAAATCATACTTTCCAAAAACAGTCACCTTTCTACAAAATAAGCCAGATATTATTATTAATGATAGTGCAGTGTAGTAATATTTGGGAAATTGATAGAAGAAAATGCAAAATATAAATTAGATAACGTGGATATAAGAAACTCAGATAACGAAAAAGATTTAGGAGTCATCGTCAACTGCGAATGGAAACCAAGAAATCATTGCATCAGTGTTCGAAAAATGGCAAACCGAGTTCTCGGATTTATATCTAGAAGTGTGAGTAATAAAACAGCATACGTAATTTTAAAACTTTATCTAGCGTTAGTAAAGTCACATTATTATGGATTATGCTGTTCAATTTTGGTGTCCCTATTAGAGAATGGACATTAATTCCTTGGAGAGAGTACAACGAAGAATGATACAAATTATTCATAATATTAGAAATCTTCCATCTGCAGAAGGGTTTAGGCTAATATTCGTTAGAGAGACACGGAGTTAGAGGGGATATGATAGAGGTGTTTAAGTGGGTTAGTAGGATTGATAAAGGGGACATGAAAGATGTACTGAAGGTCAGTGATAGCGAAAGAACTCAAACAATTGGTTTCAAATTATTTAAGTTTCGTTTCAGAAGAGATATAGGCAAATATTGGTTTGGCAACAGAGTTTTAGATATGTGGAATAGGCTACCGAGTGCTATAGTGGGATCAAGAACGATAGAGAGCTTCAAGATAAAATTAGATAGGCATATGTACGAAATGGGTTGGGTGTGAAAGGGATCTGCCGTGTGTGGGCCAATCGGCTCTCTGCAGACTCCTGTTTTCTTGTGTTCTTATTATCATCCTTATTATTACAATTATTGTGGTATCAAATCTCCTAGCCAATCAGCAACGAGATAAAGACAGTAATATTCAGCAGGTGAAACGTACATTTGGGAAGGTGGATGAGAGGCGTGTCCTTGCAAACCTCTCAGCTAATCAGAGTGCAGCATTACCCGTGAATAGGGAGGGAGGATTCTTGCCAGCTGCCTCGACCCACCTACTCGCACGCTGATTGGTCAACTTTATATCAGACGTCTTCACCACCTCGCAACGCCTCATATCCCGTCAACAACCAGTGTATTCCCTTCATGCAAGCCTCTTACTCCCAAAAGCCACAAGAAAATGGAGCAAACCATTACCGGGATTCTACTATGATGAGGGGAAGCAAGATAACATAGAGAAATGGAGCAAAGTAGCTGCCCGAGAAAGATATCTGTCTGCCTGGATCAGCCAATCAGCGTGCTCAGTGGCGTGACGGGCGGGTATACGAGAAAGGAAAAACATGACACAGGCAGAACACCAGACGGACCCAGCCGGGTCAAACCACTTCTCAGGGCATTCACCCCCATCCTACCCTATCCCTACAGCCACAACAGGGGTCAGGGTAAATCAAAGACGCTATGAGAGGGGAGACAAGCAGCAGCAGCTACAAGATTCCAAGAACCGAATTGCCCAGTCCTTGTATGCCCAAATCCATCTACAATATTCAAGAACCTGCTCCCACATAGCCCGCTTCCACCAGATCTCACAGAAGCTGCATGGAGTGGGAGGAGTATTAAAGGAAGAATAAGAGCTGGTATAAGCCTGGTGGTCTGCCTAGATTAAGAGAGAAGAAGAAGAATACTATATTTTATTAAAGGGAATCTATTGGCTCCGTAGCTGATTATGGAAAGAGATATATTAATTGACCTAGCTATGTTTGAATAAAATTGATGTTGCCTATATTAGGTGAACCCCTTTCACAGATACAGATAGACAAAGGATGAAATAAACTAATGTTGAGTATTGGTTCAGTTTTCCACTGTTAATAAAGTGAAATATTAATAGTTATTTAAGTGATAGGATCTGTTAGTCTATATCAGTAAAGAAGGTTAGTGAACTCGGAAATATCTTTACCGCAGAGTTTAGTTAGATAAATGTAGGAGAAAAGTTAGTAAGGGTACTTTTCCTGCCCCATTCACATTAGGAGATAAATTATATCATCATTGGGAGACACAAGAAATAGTTACTGTTTACCAGACTACAGAGAGAAAGAAAGGATAGTTTTGCTATTTGTTGTTGTTGTTGTTGTTCCCTAAGCTGCCTGGCCGAACAGCCCCGACTCCCTGAGGAAGGCCATGGTCACGATCGGGCTTTCCCACAGAGCTCTCATTGAGTGTAGATTGTGTTGTTGGCGTAAGTGGTTGTGTGAAATGCAGTCTTCTATGATGTGTTTAATGGTATGGGGTGCTGTGTTACATCCCGGGCAGGCGTCGACAACGGAGTCATCCAGTCTCTTCTGATAGCTCAGGAGAGCTGGATGGTGTCCGAATCTCAGCCTGGCCAGGTGGACTCTGTCCTCGCGAGGAAGGGAGAATTCGGAAGGATGGATTTCGGGAGGTCGTGCATGCAGCTGCGTGTTGTCTGTGAGTGAGTGGATGGATCGGCGAAAGATATGAGTATGGATGTGCTTCTGGAAGTTGGTTCGGGGTGGGCAGGGAGGGAGAGAGGACAATAATTGTGTGTGATACCGTGTGCTGGGTGTTGTTTTGATATTTCTTGGTGTCTGTGGGCGGTCTTGGTTCGTGGAGGCTGCTGCCAGGAATTGAGTGCCTCTCATGTCCAGATGGTCTTTGACTTTGAGGATTTTGATTTCTTGATGTAGGTGATCTGTGGGTGCAGTAGCTGTGCAGCCTGTAATGATCTTCAGGGCTTTGTTTTGAATAGTCTGTAAGGTCTTATGATGTGTTTCAGCTAGGTTAGAAGCCCAGGCTGGGCTTGTGTATTCCATCACTGATCTTATGTATTGTTTATATACTGTGGTGGTAGTTTCTTTGTTGTGTCCAAATTTTGTGTGAGCAAGTGACCTGAGGGCGTTAAGTCTGGGTGTCAGTTTCTTTTTAATGTTTGTGGTGTGCTGTTTGAATGTCATATGAGTATCATATGTTACTCCTAGGATTTTGGGTGTGTGTGTATGTGTTAGGGGTGTGTTGTTTATGGTGAGTTGAAGGATGTATTCGTGTTCTCCTGTCCAGCTTGTGAGCAGGGTTGCGGTGGATTTGGCTGGGGCTAGATTAAGTCTGTTTGTAGTGCACCAGCCATGTAGTGTGTTGAGATAGGGTTGAAGGAGATCTGTTGCTCTTTTTGGGTCATGGTGTGTGCATGTGAGTGTTATGTCATCTGCATAGGAGGCTAAGTTTTTTTGGGCGTTTTGGGTGTAGTTTTATCGTGCATGTACAGATTGAAGAGTGCGGGCGATAGGACGGATCCTTGTGGGACTCCGTTTGGAAAGTTTCTGATTTTAGATGACTGACCGGCAAAAGATACGTGTGCACATCTGCCTGCTAGGAAGTTGGCCAGCCACCTTTTTGTGTTGTTGTGCATGTTTGTGTTGTAGATTTTGTTTGTTAGGTTGTGGCGGGGGATGGCATCGAAGGCTTTACTAATGTCGAGTGTGGCTAATAGTGATCTGTGTGGTGGTCTAGCTGAGTTGATGCCGTCAAAAGCTCTTTGTGTAAGGTCTGTGAGAAGAGTGTTTGTGGAGTGCAGTGGCCTAAAGCCATGTTGTGTTGGTAGTTTTGCTAGTAGATTAAATTAGTTGAAAGTAGTCGGGAAAGCCGAATTTAGCCGCACCATTTGGAAATTATGTTAAAAGGAAACAAATTATTACGGAAATCTACATATTTAACGCTTAGCATGCTAACGTACCGCAATTATATTTCCAATATTTAAAGAGTAACAACCCTTTGGTTACTCTTTATTCAGTTTCTTCAGTAAATATTAGTGCAACCTAAGCCATTTGAAGTTGGAATAAATCAAACCTTGGATAACAGTAGTAGTGATAATTCGATATGGGAATATCCAATTCCAAGGAGAGTGATTATACCCTACGGCCATAAATATTCAAACCCCGGAGTGTGGTTTGAACTTATCTCAACTTGAGGTGGGAACCACTTATAGGACAGAAATATAGTACCTAAAATTGAAGGTTTATGAAATAAAGTCAAGAGTTCATGATTATCTGTCGAATTATTCCAAACTTCTCTATATAATATATTTATTTTATACTACAATTATTATTATTCTTATAATTCTTCTTCTTATCATTATTATTTTATGATTATCTTTACTTTTGAAAATAGCTCTTTCGCTATCGGCTCTGGCAATATCCATTATGAATATCTTATCTAAACTCTTCAGTCCTTTCTCGTAGTGTGCATAAGTTGGGTTTGCTACTTCTAACCAGCTCATTTATTTTTTTACTCAACATCTCACCATTCTGTAGTCACTTCCAACATTCACTTTGTTCAGTACTATTACATCTCTCACAATATCTAGTTTTTCAGTAAGGATAAAGCCAATTACATTCTTGGTTATTCCATTCGGATCTTTCCATCTCTATTTCCTGTTGACTTATCTTTTGAAAACATTTAATCATGATCTTAGCCGGTTTCGTTCTGCAAATTCTACAAGAGTGTCTCCTCTGTCATTTCGGTTACCTATTCCAAAGTTTCACCTACTTTTTTGTGGCCTACTTTTGCATTAAAATCTCCTTCACAAATGTGAATTGAGTGTTTTCATAGCGTTTTTTACATCTACTAAGACTTTTAGATTTCTTACTCGTGTGTTGCTGTTGGAACATAAACTTTGATTACTCTTACTATATAATGTTTATTGAGCTTAATCATTATTCCTGCAACTTTTTCATTGATACTGATAAATTGCCAGCTAGTCGTTTATTAACCAAAATTCCAATTCCATATTCCTTCCTCTCTTCTCTTTCTTTGTAATATAACACGTGAACTTCAGGCGATTCCGTGAATGCCTCACTTGTTCTTCTAATTTCGCTAAGACCTATAATATCCCATTTAGCGTTTCTCAATTCCTCACAGAGGATAGCCAAACATGCTTTAGTGGTAAGGGTTTGGACATTGTATGTTCCAAGGATCAAATTCCAAAGATGGCCTGTTTGTCTCCAGAGATTCTTAGCACTCACTGCTCTGGATCAGGTCTAACCACCGCCGAGGTCAGTTGCTTCAGAGCTTAAGTGTAGCCCAGATAATAATAAAGTTTAAATTCGGTTTTGCCACTCAATAAAAATAGAGCATTCACTTCCCTAAAGTTCAAATATACATTAGGAGATATGTGCTTACAATCCATACAATGATGTCGGCTTATATTTCGTAAACAATATGTACCTAATTCCTTATTATACTGCACATCAAATTAGATACCTAGAGACAACTCATTTCTTAAAGGTACATGAACAATTGTGTGCTACATAACTACAATCTTTTCAACAACGCCAACTTCTAATGATCTCCTTCACCAAATGTATATCTTTTCCCTTATATATAAAAACAGAAATACAGAGCACCTACTTCACCAAGGTACAAAAAACAATTGGGATCTACGTACTTACAACCTTCACAATGACGTCAGCATCCTGTAGCTTGACGTCAGCCAGGATGGGAAGGACATCGTCGATAATGGCAGACCGCTCCAGCTTGTCCAGGATCCGCTCGATGCAGCCCAGCACCGTCAGGCACAGGGACACGTCGGAGGGGGTCTTCTCGTAGATCGCTTTGGTCCGCGGCAATACTGTCTTCTTAATGGCTTCCTCGTCTAGGTACTCTGCTGCATTACTGGCTGCTACCACTGCTGCCACCTGATAACGAAATAGTATATTAGGAATCATTAACATGGAAAATATAATTTTTTGAAAGCGAAAGACATCGGAAGGGCCTTTTCGTAGATGGCCTTGGTCCACAACAATACATGTCTTCTTGATGATTTCCTCATATAAGTACTCTGATGCATTACTGGCTGGAGAAGAGATGCATGATAAATGAATGAATGCAGAAAGTAACTTAATATAAACAGCGATATGACAGTGGGAGTCTCCAAATAATTAGTGATTTGGTCAGCGACATTACGATCTTATAGATGGCTTCCTTGTGGACGTAATCTGACAGAGTTCTGTGTCCTACCAATGCTGACACCTGCCAGTCTTTATTGTCAACCCTTACTGTACGAGCAAAGTCTTCAAATGCTATGCTGTATACTATTAACCGCTTTTATTCAGCTTAGGAAGGACTATAAATAAGAATTATATACTATCTCAATTAACTCTTTAACTACCAGATATTCTACCTAAGCCTAATAAAATCGTCTACTGATAGCCAAAACATATTGTAGACATATGTCAGCCGTACTGAATAGGTTTTATCCGCCCATAATTTGTTATTCATTTAGTTCAATTATATATTGGTGTGATGGTAACCCTATTTGTTTAGAACAGTTACAGCTATTGGTAGTCTATCTATATGAAGATGAATTGGTATCTAGTGAAGAATAAAGAAGGAGGAAGGAATATTTTATTTATGCAATTCAAATATATTTGTAATTGATATTGGGAATACAATGTGTATTTTATTGTATCTATCTCCAATAACCTGATACAACGGCTGCCATCTGAATAATAGAAAATGGTTGAGTTAGGACTGACGGTAGGCCGGACTGGTTAAAATGAAACTATGCAAATATATCGGAGGCTTTCACCCTGATGGCTTTCAAACGCGGTAGAATGAGGGTCTTGATGGCCTCTTCCTTTATGAAATGGAAGGGGAGGCTGACTGCCACATATGCTGCATCCTTAAAAATATTCTATTATATTTAAGGGATCGGGACAGGCACCACAATTGCCTACATAATATCGCTATAAGGGTCATACACTGAATTTACCATCTACATTTCTAGCTGTTCACGGTCCTTAATGTTGCAATCTATAAGTATATAATACAGCTATAAACACGTAATGTTGAATAGGTTTTCAAAGATAATTTACAGTCTTCTGCTGTTAATATTACATACATTTTGTGTGTGGCTAGTTAGTTAGATAACCAAAAGCACAGGTGATATCATAGTAAATATAACTCACTTAATCAACTGCAATTTTACCACATTTTAGTTGCCCCAGACTAGTATACGCAGCTTAGGAAGGACATTTCGCTGTCAGAAGGTGAAACATTTTTCTCAGATCTACCATATAGAGGGCACTTTCTGTGAGTCTGTTTGTCTGTTCACGAACTACTCGCTCAGCCCATACTTGGCATGCGTAGTAAAGGGGTGCCAGAATAGGATTTAGGTAGGGGGAGGGGGTGGGGAGGGGGAGCTCCCCCTCAACTCCCTCAGTTTTTAAGATGGAGAGCCCATACTAGGCATTCATACTAAAGGGGTGCCAGAATAGGTTTTAAGCAATTTTTGTTTGTTCCCTCACCCGCCGGGGGTAAGGGGACAGAGACATCTTCCCCCCTCCCACCCCAAGATAGACAGCCCATACTTTGGTTTTTCCCCGGGCAGCGCCGGGTACCTCAGCAGTAATCTATAATCTCCTAGACTATAGGTGATGTTGTACACATTATTAGCTATGATTCATTTGAATCAGCATCGAACCCAAACGAGACAAGACAATGCCTTTTTATATCTCAAATGTTTCAGCACTTGGCTTTAGATTATAAAACATTTAAATATGAGTAATCTTAACCCTTGTCTAGCGGGGGGTTTTTGGGATTATTTGGGCATATTCAGGCCCTCCTGAATGATAAATCAAGTATCTGCATGAAAAGAAATGTATTCAGCAAAAAACTGGGCGCTAAAAGCTTCAAAATGAGACCAGAACGAGCTACGTAGCACTCGTGGTTCTCATACAGTGGTACCAGTAACATGGGAGTTTAGCGTATAGCGGCATATTTTTCCCAGCTATGCTCACTTCTGGCTACACTGCCGGCCTCTCGAGAACACAGGGAACATGAGTTAATGGGCGGCGGTAAGCCCTTGGAGTCGGCTGTCTGGCCCGCTGCGCTCCCGGCCATTTGCACTCGATTTTAACCCTTTAAAAGCCTTAATAATGCTCCTAACTTGCTGCAAATTGGAGGCGGACTTAAGTCCGTCCCCGATCTTTAAGGGTTAATAATGTTCACAACTGTGCTTCCTACAGTAACATGATGAAGATGGCTTAACGCATACTATATAATCTTTTCATCCAAGTGACGGGTTTAACACGTTTGTGAACAAGTTCTGTATGTATATAATGCTAACTACCAATACTCAGTGTTGTTTCGTAATGGTGATGACGCTTTCTCCAGGCGATAACAGA